>CAUJRU010000967.1:0-246503 GCA_963277665.1 Viscum album
GTTCTTCCTCTTCTAAATTCCCCATGGGTTCATTCTGGTTGTGTTCTCATATAAGTTATCAACATTGTCTGGATATTGTTCTTTTGATTTCAAGGTCAAATGAAAGTGTTTCCACTGACTTTGCACTCTTTTAATAAGTAATCTGACTACACTTGAACCTATGGTCTTGAACAACACTAAACAACACACCCAGAATAAAATGGAAAACAAAAAATAACTAAAAATAGAAATGATATTAAGTGTAGAATTTTTCATAATTTAGGATTTTTTTCACTTAATTAATAAAAACATAATTTAATAAAACAAAACTTAATTTCTTCCAAGAAATGAAACCATAATTTTTGTGTCTTTCTAATTGATGTGTTACTTTCAGTGGCCCAAATAGATTTACCCATTATCACAACCATTATAGTTGAAGTATGGGGTCAATTCGTAGGTAGAAATTAAATTATTCTATACCTTAAGTTGTGATTAATTAAATGAATGTTTTATGAATTTATAGTCTATATTTTGGTATTGTGAATGTTTTTCTATATGGTCAAATTATTAACTCTTCAAATTCTTTAATGGTTTAATTTGAAACATGAAGAATTACTGAAAATGTTTTTAACAATTAATGGAAGAAATGTGTTGGGGCTAGGAGTGATTATGAGGATTGTCAAAAAATTGATTAGCTTATCATGTTATATTGTTCATAATTACTCGTATCTCTGAGATTCAAATGTGATAGAACTCCCTTGGTCTGGTGAGTTTCAATTAAGTAAATTAGAAATCAATTTCTTGGTCAAAGAATTGGTTTTTTTAAAAACATATGGAAGCAAACCCATTTAAGAGACGATGAGTGCACCCAATGGTCATGGGATTCCTTATCGTAATTCCCTTGTAGATCTATGTAAACCCAATTCTTGATCCGATATGGATTTTACATCAAGAATAAGAAAGGAAACATTGGGGAATTATGAGAGATAAAACTGAACTAATAAAAGAATAAAAAGTGGATTTGATCACCAATAAATCTCGATTACCCACAACCCCAACACATAAAATGGATTAGATACTCATTGAATAAATGAATAAAAAAAGAATTTGATACTAGAAGAGTTCATTAAATCTGATAAATAAAGGAACAATTCCATGAAACCATAAGTGAATTCCTCCAAAAATTTCCTAGAGTGGGTTTTAAGCTCCCTCCTTCAAGATGAATGTCTCATGGATGATGATGATACTACAAAAAAATCCAGTGATCATTAATTGGTTTTCCCCTATTGTCCAATTGTGGTTAGGGGTCTAAATCCCGAGTCAAATGTTGGTTAGGAGGGGTAGATAAAAGTTAAGTGGCCAACTGTTTACCTCTACACGATTAAGGTGCAATGTTAGTTTAACCATGCGCCTACCATACTTTAGTCTCCTCCATGAGGAATTGTGGAACATGGTTTATTGTAGGGGTTTGCATGATTTTCAATTTGTGTGGAGACTGTACAGTAAGACACTGCCTCTAAACCAACACACCCCTCATGGTTTCCTGGAGGGTTCACACGTATAGAAAAGCATGCAGAGACCATGCGTGAGGTTCTGTCTCAAGAATCCTTACTCTGAATGTTTATCTGGGTTGGGATGTTCATTTTGGGTGATTCACTTGTAATTTTGTACCATGGAAAAAGGGTTTAAAAGCCTTTTATTTCCATCTAAAATTCAAAATTCATTCCATTTCTTTATTCCTTCCTTTGGTGACTAAATTACACCTATCAAAACATGTTTTGGTTGTAAAATCATAAGCATTTATCCAAAAAACCAATTTCAATATGCATATAAGAATGTAAATTCCATATGAAGATTAGTGAATCATAATGAATTTAGAGATGTCAACTAGAACTTTCCAAAAGATGATTTCCCAGTTCCGATTACAGATCTTCGGATTGATGCCTTAAATAGATATCATTCCTCTCCTTCATGGATGGATATTCAGGGTATAATCAAATCTGAATGGCTCAAGAATATTAAGAATAGAATACCTTGAGGTACCCTTAGGGTTTATTTTTCTATTTGGTAATACCCTTTTCCTTGAAGAATTTTGGTTCTACATATCAACGTGTCATGCATTGCATCTTCAGAAACTTATTTGGAAGGTTTGTCGAATGCTACATCGACAAAATGTGGGTTGAGTCTCAATATTGTTCTGACCACCTAGATTATCTTGAGACCTTATTAAACAAACTAAGACAACATAACCTAAATATGAACTCCTTGAAATCTTTTTTTGGGGTCACTTAAGGGAAATTTCTCAGATTCTTCATATGCCATTATCTTATTGAAGTTGGAACTCAGAAGATAAAGGCCATCCTAAATATGTCACCACATCAAAACCTTAAATAGTTTAGGGGTTTAAAAGGACACCTACCCTTTATTCATTTATTTATAGAAAACATTATGGGAAATTGTATTCCCTTCAATAGGTTTATGAAGAAAGGGGCCACATATCAGTGAACTGATGATTGTCAATATCATTCGATTACCTCAAGAAATATCGCTTTAGTCCACCAGTGTTAATGCCAAATGTCAAGGGGAAATCACCCATTATTTATGTAACATCCATTTAACGATCCTTGGGTACTTTCCTCACACAAAATAATGATTATTATATTTAAAATATCCTTTATTATCTCAATCTATCCATGATCGACACTAAGAATCATTATTCAAATATTGAGAAGAGCTACTTGGTGTTAATCTTTGCAGTTTAGAAGCTGAGGCACTATATACAACACCATGAAGTCTATTTGGTGTCTTAAAATAACCCACTAAAATATATTCTTAGTGGTCCTATGTGGTCTAGACATTTGGCATGGTGGGAAGTTATCCTATAATAGTTTTAAATTTAGTCTGTGCCTTAGAAAACGGTAAAAGGACAAGCTTTGGTGGGTTTCCTTATAGAACATCCACCTGCAAAAAAATTCTATTGAATAATTAATTGTATAATAAATAGATAATATATATTTAAGAGTACCCACAAGTGTGGGAGATATATTTTTCTGACACATCAAGAATTCTAACATTGAAGATAATTGAATAGCCCAAGCTCAACAAAGTCATGTTGGGAGTCATGCTCATCTCTCTATTAAAGGTAGTATTGCCTTCTTCCTATTATCAGAAGGCTATACAAACAATGAAGAATAATATCAATCCCTACTCATGTGGTTGTAATTGGCACTTCAAATTCCCCTGGATCACATGAAGTTGAAAGGTGACTCAGAGTTGGTAATCAAGCAGACCAACGGTGATTATACCATCAAAAAGGAAGATCTAATCCCACTTCTTGAATATGTTTGAGGAATAATGGTATAATTCCACTTGGAGAAAAAATTTAATCACATCCAATGATTATATAATGCTCAATAAGATGCATTGTAAAATGAAACCATGGCTCTAAAATATCCATATTGATTTAAAAAAGTCATCAGCAGTGCACATCACTGAATGAACTTGAATTTTTTTATGTGAGAATGGAAGAAGTCAATGAGGTTCATCCCATCCCTAAACTAGATGGTCATATGACTGGTTGGGTGATAACCATTATGAACTACCTCCAAAATCAAGTACTCTCATTAGATAGATCCATAAAATAGAAAAATCCTATGTCGAGCAATCAACTTTACTCTTTATGATGACAAAAATCACCAAAAAGTCCTCTATAAATGAGGCTTTGATGAAGTCCTTCTCATATGCATTGATAGGTAAGTGACTGTTACTATCATAAAATAAGTACATATGTGATATTTTAGTGCCCAACAGTTATGGTTCAGGATTTCTAATCAAATCTGGTGGCTTAGATACTTATTCCCCACAATTATTTAGGATTTTAAAAAATTCACCAAGAATTTTCATTCATTCTAGGTGCATGCTAACTTCATCCATCAACCCCTGGAGTTTCTACACAAAACTAAATAATCTTGGCCATTTTCCGTACTAGGAATGGATATTGTATGGCTGAATCCTCCATAAATTACCAAGCAGTTCAAATACATCATAGCTAGTACCAACTTCTTCACCAAATGGGCTAAGGCAATACCCCTTAAAGAAGTCTGGTCTAAAAGCATTTTCAGCTTCATGAAATTTAACACCATTACCAAATTTGGTATCCCACATACAATAATGATAGAAAATAGAACCAATTTATGTTCTTCTAAGTTGGATAAGCTATAATAGGAGTATAATATCAAATCCAACCATTCATCCTACTATCATGCAGCGAACAACATACAAATAGAGTCCTTGAACAAGAACCTATCAAACATAACTCATAATATGGTGAATAAATATAATAATCCTTAGCCAAAAAATCTCTTATATTACTTGTTGTTTTACCAAAATATAAACTGTACCACAACATAGGTGACCCCGTATTCACTTGTATATGGGGCATAAGTAGTTCAACCCATTGAGATCCAATTTCCCTCACTTCACATTGCCATATGCGATCAATTATCTATAGATGAGAAATCCCCAAAATGATTGGATTAATTGGAATGACTCGATGAGAAGAGATTTCATACCATTCATCACATGGAGGTCTATAAAATAAAATATCATGATATTTTAGCAAGAAATTCCACCTCCTCGCATTCCTCTAAGGTGAATTGGTGCTAGCCCTCAGGGCCCCGGTGATACTGGGGACGAAACCTACAAATATCAAGACAAAATGGGAGGGACCTTATACAAAAAACAAGGTATAATATGATAGATCTTATTCCATGACCTCGATGGATAGAGAGATTTTTATGGCCCCTACCAATGCAAGATTTCTCAAGAAATACTTTATTTGATAAAGAACAACTTTATTCATATCGCAATATGATAAAATGCATGACACCATCATCCAGAATGTACGAATTTAAACTATATGGTTTCATTGTCCTTATTATACAATGATAAACTATATAAAATCTTGGTCCTATATACATGAACTTAAATGGAATAAAATATGTTCCCAATCATACAACCTAACACTAAAAGGCATCATAGTTCAAGTTGTAATATTATAAACTACATATCCTAATGTCCTAGTCACAATACGTTAGACTACATGAAAAATTACATACTTCATGAGGTAAAACTACATGGTTCACATCCTTGTTTCATGACTTAAAACCACATAACATTTCTCCCTATTCTTGGGTAATTTGATATGAAGTTCTCCTTCCATATTCATGCATTTTTCTCCCATAAACCAAACTCAATGTCCACAGAAATCCAAATCTCGATAATCTTTCTCCGACCATTGGTGATAGAACATAAAGTTCTTGAGTATGACCTCATCTAACTATGTGGTAATACAACCTAGTTGAATTTTCATAACTCACCCACAAAAAGGTCTTGCCAACCAAAGGATGTCATTTCTTGACTATATAGTAATTTACCATAGTTTTCTCCACATAAGTCTCCCAAAAAAGGGGATTATCAACTAAGAGAACATTCATTCTTATGAAATACCTCTTCTATATCTGTACTCTCTTTACCCCACATCACTCCCCAGATATAGAAACCCTAGATTATATCTTAAAATATCCCCCCTTCATGCATGAATATTTTGAAACACTTCTATATTGATTAATGTGAAAGGTAAAACCACTCATATTTCAGTCAAATCTAAGTTACCTTAAATCATATCCCTCAAAATCCTTTCCATAAGATGTTAAACTTCACGTTACATGTCCAAGATGCATGAAATTAAACTGCAAGATGATTCAACCATTTTCATGGAGTATCCTATCATCTTGATGTTGGTCACCTAATAGAATGCAACTTCCCTTACACAATCCAAATTTGTGTAGGATAAGTTTCCCCATTTATGGCTAGTTCCAATAAACATTATTCCTTCATTACCATACACTATCCTTCGGAAACCTCCCTTTGTGGTCTTAATAAATTTAGATATTCAAAAACTACAAAACCATTGAGAATAGGATGTCAAATTTATAAGGAAACCTTTGTTTTGACTATTTATTGATACAACCTAGATGGATTTGCACGAGTCACCCACAAAAAGATCCTATCAACCAGAGGCATATTTTTCTACAAGATATTCCTCTTATATAACTGTAAGACCCAATGAATACATCATACTGGAAACATTTCTTCAAATATGATCCCTGAGAATTCCTTGTATGTATATCTCACATTATGTTTCAGTCTTGGAAATCAAAAAATCATGACTCAAAATTCCCCTTTGGGTATCTGAAGAATGTCCGAACATTTTTATCCAGCAAGATATTCTTGGATAATTATCCCATAACTCATGGTCAGAGCTATTCAAACTAAAACACTTGTCAAACTAGTATAGTTTGTAGGACTTTAAACTTCCCACAAAAAGAGACATAGTACTCACAAGGTTGAAAACCCACAAAAGGGAACCCCGGTTAAAAGTCAAGTCTCAACTCATTAGACCTGTACAATTCATGGTTTAAGTAAAGATCATGAAATGAAATAAAAATGCACAAAAATTTTTAGGATTAAGACCTATAAAGGGTGGCCTAAAAAAATTGACTTCATGCATGCTAAGTCATTTTTATTTTGACTTATGAAAAAAAAATCAGGATCGATGACATCAACCATATGTTTAATATGATTTAAAGCACATTATTTAGAAACTTTAGCCTTCTAAGTATCCCTTGAGAGTCTACACCAAAGTAATAATATTTCCTTAGGTATAAATCTTGGTTTTGAAAAAAATTCATAAATTCATAAATTTAGTAAAGGAATGGACTCATGCTGGTCACTCACTCAAGTGCCTTACATAGGTCACTCACCCAGGTGTATGATTCATCAAGTAATAGAATACCGATTCTGTGCAAACGAAGTTTCAATCAGAAGACTAGTGAAAAGATATTAGTAGTGCAGTGAGAGAAATATCAAAAGGGAGAGAAGGAAGAATTTCCAAGGCCCTAGACACTATTTATAGACATGGGGACCCTATAAAAGAATTTGCATATGATCCACCATCATGATCCATCAACACAGACTACCTACGTGTCTATCCATCTCAATTATACCATGTGTGACATACAAGTAATCATGTTCCTCAATACTCAATAATAATGGTGCATGAAAACCTAGAAGCCAATGGATGAAGTATCCATAATAATTCTTTTCCTTTACCTTAATATCATACCCTCTTATTCTGATTGGATCCAATCATGGGGGGGGGGGGTGTTCACACTCTCTTTTTCTACACGTAAATGAGAATATTCAAAGGTAAATACCTAAATGAAAATAGATGTGAATAATTCCAAGGGTAAAATTCTTGGAAAAAGGAATACCACATATGTCCCAAATCACCATCACCATGAAGGTACATCCTGCATGCTAGTGGCACGACATGATCCCCTAATAGGTGGGGCTAAGAGAATCACACATTCCATAATTGCGTGAAAACTAGTGAAACTGATTGAGTGAGCCACCTTCTTCTCCCAGGGTCTAAAGGTTGCCTAAAAATAGGAACCAGGAGATCCTCATTTAAAAATAATGGAAAACATGGAGAATCCTCAAAGCTCTCATCTCCCTTGTTCTTCTCCCAGGCCCTCAAAACCATATAGGTAGAGTTATAAGCCTTAAAAGAAGAGGGAGTTAAGATGGGTATTAGGATTAAATTCCCACAATGTTTCAAACAAAACAACACCTTCTTCTCAACCAACCTTCATCTGCATGAGCCACCCACTTTATGGTAAGAACACTAGGGTGAAGTCCCCTTATTAAGATCAAGACTTAAGAACCATTCATCAAATGAAATCTGAGGATAACCTTGGAGCCTTGAGAAAGACCACACCCGAGTGTTGTTTACCAGTTGTGAATCTCCCAGAGATCTCATCAGCTCACCCAGGTTTTCCCTATGAAAGCCTTCCTCAGTTTTCCTAGCCCTCATGTGCACAAGATATTCTTATCTTTCCCAAACCACACCTACATGAGACATCCTCAACTCAAGAATCCCCTACCTGCATAAGCCTCCTTTTAGACCTCTCTTCATGCCACCAATGTAAGGGAAACTTCTTACTTGGAACTCCCATCCGAGGGATATCAAATCAAATCCTCTACCAAAGCCTCCATATTTGCATGACCTTGGTGAAAGACACAACATTGTGTATCCCAATCAGTTAAACATTCCTTTATAAAGAGGTTTCTTTAAATTTCACTACCCGATGGGTAGGGTCATTGGGGTTTGTACAAATATGCATCCCTTCGGTAATGAGGACCCAAACCAAGGGGGAATTTCTAGGGACCTATCGGTATCAAACATAGTGGTTAGATATTTTTCCTACCCTTCTCCTCTCTGAGATCAGGGACCTCACATTTTAGATGGTAAGGGGATATCACACATGATTTTCCATTTAGGGGTTAGTGTCTTATCATCTTCACTTTTCTAGAACCGAGAGTAGGGAATGCCTCTCAGAGTAAGTCCCTAATCATTATTATGGGCCATAGCTAGATGGTTAGCCAAATGTGACTATCCTGGTTGTGAAATAAGAGCAGATATAGGCGTATCAAAGACCTTTATTCTTCTACCACCACCTTGACTTCATCTACCAGCATATGAATTATATTTTGTGGGTTTCCATATCTTATTCTTACTCTTGTTTCTCACACTAATAAATAATAAAAAGGGCTTAAAGTCTAGTTATGATCATTAAATTTTTACGATCATATGAATGTCTCGACATTGAATCCTTTTCCAAATATTCCTCTCGCTATCCATCATAGAGCCTCTATAGGCATGGGTTCTCAAATCCATCTATCCAACCTTCAATGGGTATCCTTCTATGTGTAATCTCCAACTAAACCTCTAAATCACCATGATTCGAGATATTCCTTATGGCCCCACTCAAAATGGGCTCTTATTTGGTGTAAACCCCAACTATGTTATCACCATATCAAAGGGACAAATACCATATAAGAAAAACCATTATATGGAATACATAGGAATGGTTCTTCACAACCAAACTACATGATCTTTGATTCCCATTCAAATAGTACACAAAGGAAGCCTCTCTAAGGCCTGAACCCAACACCCCAAAATCAACCCTAATTCTCACTAAGACACTTTCCGAGTAGGTTCATATCCAAAATGGGAGATCACATCCCTTCTAGGATCCCTAGGATGCTTAATCAAAATCCCTACACCAAAATCTGACTAGTAACCTTTTTACTATATGTCCTTACTACATACTGTTAAAATACACAATTTGGTCCTCGTCACATAACTTTAAAAGTTATGATGTGTCCCGTTATGTGGTACTGAACTACATGGGTTCTTATTCCTATCATAAGGATACATAGGAAGCCTATTTCATGGGCCCAATAGTGATATAAAAACAACTTCCATCTCCCTAGATTATGAAAAATTCCATAGTTCCAAATTGTGTGGCGTAAAAATAGCATCATGCTATTAAACGAAAAAAGAATCTCAATCCTATATGAAAAAGGATACCATCGATAGATAACCTCTATAAAATACAAATATATCTATTGATAAAGAAAATTCAATACATACAGATTATTATAAGGTTCATACATGTTAATAATTAAATGTTAATTTATGGATTACCCTCATCATAATTGGGATTTAATAAAGGATTCATGAACATGTCTTAAATATTTAAGAGAGTCTCAGAGTAGGAAATAATTTCCCTCAAAAGGGTGTGATGATATTGACCTCCAATCCTATCAACCAATGTGAGTCCCTAAGAGTCATTGGATCTATTTTCCAAATACCACTTTCTTTTGGAAATCAAGTTTGTTAAACATATTGAAATAGGAAACTATTGGGTATTTCTGGATCCATGAACAAAACCCGTTAGAATTCATTCAAAAATGGTAAACCCAAGGAGAATGATTGTGAAACCATTAAAACTCGAAAAATCAATCCGTCAAGCATAAAATAAATAATTTCTCGTTGAAAAAACATACCCATTCCAAATTCACATATGCACACACATGAATTCCAAGTTATATTCCCATAATCATGAGTAGTTACTCACTGGTCTACCAAGTTTTCACTAAGTGACCATTCTCCACCAGCCTCTAGTCTACAAAAATGTCCCTTATTTGGGGTTATGTTAATGAAAATAAACTCACACCAACCATACATTCCTTGTTCCTATACAAATTCATTCCCATAAATCAATCATTCCATTCGAAACCTTTCATCGAACATATTTATTTCATTAAAACAAAACAATAATCTAAAACCATAATTCAAAATAGTTTTACAAAATCTATTTAAATTCCCATGTTTCCAACATCATAAGAAAAATGGGTATTCCTTCAAGTAATAATTATCTATTTCCCTTGAAAATACTAGAAAAAAAATTAATGAATCTAAGATTTCATGTTCAATAACAAGTGGAGTAGTTAAAGAAGCCACCTATCTCTCAACGAGTGTCCAAAATGAAGAAAAGATCAACATAACCTATAGATCCAATATTGAGACTCATTTAATTCAATAGATTTAATCAAAATATCATAAAAACAAATCATAGATCATAAATCTATCTAAATTGGATTGGATCTTACATTTCTTTTGAGAGGGTAAGAGGATATCTAATGAGAAATATAGAAAAAAAATATTTACTATTTATTATAGAGATCTAATCCAGTTAGATCTGTCAAAACTGAATTTTAGATTAAATGGAACCACCAAGAACACTTAGAAGAGGAGTGGAGATCAAGATCCTATGAAGATAGGTAAAAAATTATGGGTTGGGGGGTTAAAAACAATTTAAATGATAATTTTTGAAGAATTTAATGCATACCTCATGATTAAGATACAAAGTTTATGAAACTGTGTGTTAACTGTGCACATGATACTACCTCCAAACTACCCCTTCACATAGTTGGTTCACAAAATTTGAAAAATCATGTTCCCACCTTTCTTTTACCTATTTCTCCATTTCAATAGTTTATTCAAGAACCCACTTGGTTTGGACAAACTATATACTATCCATATGCACCCTCCTTCCCTCCTAAGACTATCAGAGAGTTTCATAGAGAGTGCTGCAAAATTTTCCCTAACTGTGTTCAAACTGTGCAATAATAAAAACATTTCAAAAACATAATAAACCATCCATAAACTTCTGAAACCCAACTAAAGTTTTATATAACATCATAATACATAATAAAAGGGTAAATTACCTCAAAATAAATGTGTTACACCCATAATTAGTCACATGGAGGGTATCATTTATTAGAGGATAAAATAATTGCAGAAAGTATTTATGCATTAAGAGATAAATCTTATATCATCTCAGATGAGGTCTATTTTAATCAACCATCTATGACCACTCACCATGAAAAATGTACATGGGAAAGAATGTAAAAAAATGAAATGTTTCTCGAAGATCAATATAAAGTAATAACTATATGAATTGCTATATTTTTTTATTTTTCTTGAATATTTGTATTTTTTTAAATTAATATAACTAATATACCATTTTAATATATTATATCAAGATTACCTTTAGGATCAGGTGACAGAAGAGAAGATTATACCTGAGGGTAGGATGGAAAATATTATTACTACTTTACAAAATATAGGACACCCCGACCACATAAGAGAATATATGGACGTTGTGAGTATTAATTTTTTTTGGTTTTCCTTGTATGAAATCGAGGGACACAAAAATAGATTCCTTAAAAGATAAGTTGTGAGACTTAAAAAAATCAATAGGAAATAAAATTAAATAATTTGGTTAGGATATGTTTGAATAAATTATGAGACAACCATATCTTAGGTAGCCTACCTAATCAGATCACCCACCTCTTTATTTGGACCTGACCTTGTACTATGATTCATATGCTATTGATCCTCATGTACATATTATAACATATAGAGTAGTATATATATTTTTGGAATATTTATATCCCCATCCTATGTAGTTGGGTCAAGTAAGAGTAACAATATATGATATTAATTATCTAAATATACTAGTACCATTTCCAATAGAGGAGGTTACCAAATTTGGAGACTATGCGAGTCATTTTATACTCTAGCTAGCTAGTCTTATTCATCACATGACATGCGAGGTGCATGATATTTTTTTTAATCATTATTTACTTTTGATCGAAAGTTATTTATAAGGATTTATTATATTCAAATTATATAGGAGTATCTCAAATCAAAATAATTACTTCAAAAAGAAATAAAAGGTTTACAAAAAAAACACATTTGAATACTTCTCTGTTTTTTTGGGATAAAAAGATTATCAACTTTTTTTTCTTTCTTTGATAATTTTTATGAGTTTTTGAGAGTGAATGATATTATAAATTTATAATATTCAAAAAAGATATCATGGATCTTGTTATTTTTGATTAGTTCACCATACCTATGTGGTAGTTGTTTTCCATATAATTAAATTTTAATTTAGATTTACCATTATTTAAATAAATATGATTTGTAATGACAAAATTTACTAATTTTATAATTATATAACTCAACACCCTTTTCATTTAAAATAATAGAACTTCCATTTATGGTTTTATTAATCTATTATAAATTTCAATATATATTCTATATCTCAATGACGATGTAATAGTTAAATTTATATGTGAAATATTAAAAAATACATATATTTGGTGTCTGTTTTTTCCATTACTTGATGGGTAATAAGAATAATATAATTAGGAGGTAATATTAATTATAATGTCATTAATTTTTAGATTTTCTTATTTTATTGGTCATTGGATATTTAACGTATTCTTCCCAAATGAATTCATAGTAATTTTTATTGTATTTATAGGATGGATTTCATAAAACATTCAGAAAATTGATGAAAAATTAAGTTTTATTCTTTTTTAAAAGTCCTTTAATCATAAATATTTTTGTTATATAATTTTTGTTAGTTGATATATGAAAATATAGATCATGGGAAAGACTCAACAATTTTAAATTTTTAATACAAAAGTCAAATAAAATTAAATACTTGAAATTATAGGTAAATAATTGTTTTATTAGATAATTTTTGTTTTGTCTTATATATATATGTTTGTTTTTATTTTCAAGTTATTGTCTCAAAACTACAATCTCATCATCTAAAAGTAAATTTGGAATGTGGTTATTATGATTTAATATTCATGTTTGAGATCATCACCATCATGATGATGAGTGAATTTAATAAGGTTAGTTCTATTGCAAATTTTAGGTTTTTTAACCAAATGTTATATTTTTTAATTTTATAAAATTCATTATTTTTGTAGGGTATTTATGATATTTCGTCATATACATATGAGGACCTTTCCCACATTATTTTTTTTACCGACTATTTTTAGGTATGATAAATTTATAGATTGAGTATCATGTATATATTTATCTTTTGATTAAATATTATACAACGAGTTTTTAGACTTTTTTCTTGGTTTATGCTATTTTTTTCTGTTTATTAAAATTTAAAACTTGTAACATGTTTTTGGGGTATGTATTTATCTGTATTTTTTTAAAAAAAATAGTACTTTCCATGTTGGTTTATACCAAAACTGATCTATAATGTGAAAAGGTTTCTCTTTTGATGTCAGTTTTAAGTAATAACCAATGCTGAAAGAGCTTTCCACATATTTTTTTAGAAAAACTAATTTGGAAATCATAAAAAATTTAGCATTCACGGTTGGTTTCTTCCCAAAATTGATGTCGAATGTATCTTTCCATGTTATTTTTTCTAAATAACCAACATGGAAAGCTAATATATATTTGTAAGACATATCAATGTCAGTTTTATCTCAAAACTGACATAGGCAGATAAATAATTTCTTTTTCAATTTCCAAATCATTTATTATTTGAAACTAAAGTGTAAATATTTTTTTGATGTCATATTTTTTCCAAAAATCCAATTTATAAATCCCCTATAAATTATCTTTGTTTTAAGTTCTGATGTTGGTTATCAAAAAAATGACACTGAAACTATTAATTTTAATATTTCCTACATCAACTTTAGTTAAAAACCAGTGTTAAAAAATTTCAAAATGTTGTTTCTAAGTAGTGATCATAACTATATACATTATATTCATGTCCCATGTAATGATATCACCATTAAATTATTATTTTATGGTGTGAGAAGTGTCAACTTATACAATATTCAATTGATATTAGTACCTCTAACTATGAACACATATCTAGTATGTGATCTCATCTTTTGTGAATCTAATAAATTACCTATGTGTCCAAAACAAACTATATTTTTCTTTGATTCGTTAGAATAAAAATGAATCAAATCATTAGTTCGATGAAGAAATTTAGAAATATGTTTAATTTCATTTCAATGTCATTGTATAGAAGATGAACTAAATATTTCTACTGGATTAATTAAAAAAGTTATTTGTTGTCGAGCATAGTTTACAAGATACATGTGAACACTTATTAAACTGAGGTATAGTATTTTAGGACCAACCAACTCTTCATTTTATTAATAAGTTATAAAGGGGTTATTTTTTATATTTAGTGTTATAATTACCATTAATATACTTAAAGTGACACAACCCAACCCACTCGAGCCCTGCCTGAGTTGGTAGTAAGCCATGTGTTCCACATCAAGCATGCCTCCCCTAGGCCAGAGGTTGTTGGCTAGTGTTGAGTAAAAATATCACACAATATGGGAGGCCTTAGCCTATATCAACCTGTAACATACACATACCTCCATAGCTTAAAAGAACTAGAAACACCATGATAATATATATAAATAATTGAATTGTATATAACACATTCATGAGACATAAAATAAAAGTACAACACCACATTTATAATTTCCAATGTAATTTTAAATATAATAAACCTAAAAATATGATAAACAAAAGAATATGAGATGCTTATCCTTTCTTAGTGAACTCTCATATCAAACTTTGGTCACAATTATCACCAGCAATCACCACTATGATTCGTCATTCTTTACCAGACATCCCCATACATCAGCTCCGAACAAGCAATGTCTGCTCTATATTCACCAAGACCACCTCCCAACCATGCATCGCATACAAAGACAAAATACATGTTGGAAAAAAACCCATGTAATTTTGATTATAAACATATTTAGTTGGATTCTATGAAACTATTATAGAAACACTAGGAGAAATAACAAACAAATGACTAATAAATTAAGAGTAAAAGGGAAAAACAAAAGAATAAGAAGAAGATAACGAGACACATAGGTTTATGTGGTTTTGGAAATGATCACTACATCCATTAAGATGCATAAATATCCCTATGTTTTGGAGTGAAATAATAGGGAAAAATACCCAAAGTGAACATAAAACCTTAGCACGAATGATCTCTTAACGAAGATGATGAAATAGTTCCACCAACAACATAGTAAGTCCATAGTGACATAGTGATCTGTGGTTGGAAGTTTGCAGAGATACAATATCGCTATCTCCAGAGTAAGAGATGATAAAATCCCCTATCAAGTCTACTATAGAAAGTTCTCACTTCTATAGTACCTAGTCAGTGTTTCCGGTCAGCTTCACTATAGTGGTCTGCATTTCTACAATGTTTAACACTATGGTTTGGTGTGTAGTTTGGGCCACAAGAGGTCAAACAACATTCATCCAATGGATCGGTCTACACCATTCCAATAGAAACCATAGAGGATAGGATAAAACATCATTCAGATCAAAACCCATGGTGTGAGAGGGTGTATAAGAGAGATAAAAGTAAGGAAACAAATGTGATCTAGCACTAGAAGTCTCATTTATATAAAAAATTCTCAGTCATCACAACTCCAAACATAGAAGGTTGAATACCATGAGTAACTAGGGATTCTCGAAGCATTAAAAATCCCACATAGTATAATGTTGATAAACCATCTATATATTGAATCTCTGAGGCAATATATGGGTTCTTATGGAATCACAAGTCTCAGAATATCTAGTCCTCCCAGCCTTTCTTCCATACCACCAACCAAAAGATATTAAAGGGAACCCACTCCTTACTGAGGTGCACATATCATTCATGGGAGTGATGCACCTTATTTCACACCATCATTGTTCCAAAATTCTAGAAACCTATAGGGGAACCCATGTCATTCTCTAGAATAGAACCTAGTAAAAGGTGTATGGACCCCTACTATCATAACTGTCATGGCCTAACCCACCAAGGACCACTTGGTCTTTAGTAAGCTATGTGTGACACACTATTCCTACATCGAAAATGTTATGGGTTTATTACATGCACTAAGTAGGTATAATAAAAAAATAGGAGGCCTTATCCTATGTAACTATACACACACACATAACCTTTTCTTAGAAACAATGTAGAGATATGATAAAATAGTGAAATTTTTAGAGTGTAAACCATGCATGAAATGCACATGAGCCTCAGCCCGGTTGGTGAGGACTCAGTAGGTGCATCCAAGAGACCCGAGATCAAATCGGGGTGGAGGCATATTTCCGGGGTACTGTAACAGTACTGTAACAGGTACTATAACAGTATTGTAGTAGGCACTATAGCAGGTACTATTCAGTACTGTAGCAGCGGGAACTATTCATCCATTTCGCCCTTTGGGCCACTGGTTTGGGCCTCGGGTCCTGCAAGGCTTTCGGGCCACCCAAGGCCTTCGAGCCAGTTGATTCTCAAGGCCTTCAGGCCACCTTAAGGCCTTAGGGCCACCCCAATACCTTTGGGCCACATGATTTTAGATTTAATAGTTTGACTACAAGGAACAAGGATTCAGATGAGGATTCAGGGTAGGAGAATCCACTAGAGAAGAGCTAACTAGATTTGGAAGAATGAGAGGGTATGGCTTTTCCATCGGTACCAGACCTATGCAGATTTTCATAGGACAACTAGCTGACTATCCCTGCGATGGTGGAGTGCTGATATCATGACATATGATGGGGAGGAGTAGTTCTAAGCTTCCTTGTCTGTGTGATTCCCTCTAAGACCTACGAGTCATGTAATTTTCTCTAAGCCGTCGGGCCTTGTAATGGTTCCACCTCACCCCTTGAAAGGTAGATTATAAAAATAATAATAAAATGAAGGCCTTCAGGACATTCTGACTGAACTATGCATGAAATAGTCTCTAGGAAAGAATCAAAGTACATTAGGATAATACAACTTACATAAAGGAGAAAAATACATGCCCAACAATAATTGAGGTCCCAACCAGAAAAAAAATAAAAAATGGAAAGAATGAATAGATATTGGATCACAATATTTGAGGATTATAATCAAACATAGTTAACACCATGAACCACTATACTCCACAAAAACTAGTTCCACAAAAGTCACCATTGATATTTTTTTCGTCTTCATAAGATAAAACATTTGTATGAAAATCCCTCGAAGTAGTGAGTATGTACATACTTAGTAGCCTCCTTGAAAACCATAAATGGAGAAAAATGAATAGAAACAATTATCTAAAACCACAAATAAAGGGTTAAAATAAACCCAACATCAAATATACTCATAAAAAACCCAAGTGAATAGATATAGGGGATGTCTATCTCCATAACCATCTATGAATGAAGTGTCTTCATATAGATCCAATGTTCCCATCTCATAGCCAAGTATAATGCATAACCTCTCTAGAATATGGAGGCCCTAAACCTCGCCACTATTTAGAATAATAGAGGGAGAACCACTCTATTGGAAGACCCAATCACCACCTAAGATCAAGATGTGGTGTCCACTTTATAGATAGAGGACCTGCACCCTCTGTAATGTAGGGGGAGTTCCGTATCTACCTATATGAAAAATATAGTGGAACCACTACCTGGAGAGAGATAAGGGGGTACCAAACCTAGTAACAGTTTGATGATCCCACCTTATTATACCCACCAACTATGCATCACTAAGAGAAGCATCCTAAAAACATTACCCTATGTCATTTCTATACAATCAAAGTAATGTCTACCATCATGTTGTATGCAAAAATCTACTATGGATAGGATACTTGTGGGACCAAATATACTTCTCAGTGAAGGATATATGAAATGTATAAGTTTCTAAAAAATTAAATGATATGTAAACAGGGTCAGATGATGTGTGTTCTCACCTAGTCACCTCAGCATGTCCTTCCCTAGAAATGGACTGGCTAGATGTGTGGTTCTAAACAACATGTCTTTTCAGCATGGGGTATGCCTGTGTTCTTATATTTGTGCCTGTGTGCTCTGGACTATGCTTGTATACTCTGGTTATGCCCATGTACATGGGGCATTCCCATGTACACTGTTCATATACACATGGTGTATAAATCATCTATCATTGCACCTACACACGACATGTCGCTTAGGGTAGACAACGTGTATACTTACACCGAGTCTTGGGCATGTGGCTTCGACACAAGGCTTGGATACCCTAGTATTCACATGGTGTGTTGGTCCATCCACATGACATGTGAAATTTATATCACCAAAAATGAATGCATCTATAGAAAGGAGACTAGATGGTGCATGTTCCTTCAGACTACATGCCTTGTACTTTATAAATTTACAGAAACAAAGTTCCTTTATAAAGACACTATATGAACCTCTTATACCATTTCAACCATTTATTTAATCACTTTAAATTCCCAAAACTAAGAAATATATCTCTAGTCATAGTTTCCGAGCCTCTAGTGGCCATAAAATGGAATTCCAATTACCCCTGTGGTTACCATCACACATCCCATTGTCGCTCGGGCTTCTGATCCATGAGTCCATCCCCCAAATACCACAAAACATCTTGATACATCCATAAAACATTGATATCTATCTCATTAATTCACCCACTATAAATCTTAGAGGGAGGGTTGGGGTTGATTGTGATCACATCTAGATTAGTAATGTTGAACTAGGACCCCATGGACCAATGTTGTATAAAAAAATAATAGTGGGGAGAAAAGGAACAAGAACAAGGTGATACCATCATTGTATGGTTTGATCCCATCCAATTATTACACAAAGTAGAACCAAAGTTGATGATATATATTAGATTATATAAAAAATGGTTCAAGAACTCTATCTGAAGTAGGGATCATGTGAAGAATGAAAATCAAAGTAAATAAGAAGATCTATAATCCATTCTCATTAATCGAATAAAATAGGGAAGAAATCTATTAAATAATGTTCCCTGCCTCAAGAATATATCTATCATTGGTGAATAATTCATCCTCTAGTGATGAATACAAATATCATGATGTGTTCATTATCCATTTCAAAAATTCCCCCATTCACCAGTTGTCGATCCACATTTTTAGGTCCATTGGTGCCTATTAAGTTCTCCACCTCATCTTCTCTAATCTCCCAGGGTTAGGCGGATGACTCTAGAGGTTTTTTATAATGAAAAACTTTTATAGGAGGATTAGTTTTTTTGGGAAATTAATTAAATTAAAGAGATAAATTATTTAATTTACACATCTCACAAGCTACTGGTTACCGTCAACTGAATGCGCGACATCGACCTACTTTATATCATTCATAGGATAAAACCCATACTCTAGAAACAAAATTGGACTTAGATTTTACATATTTGGTCTCAATCAATGGGGAAACAATTTATGCTAAAATTATTGGTGTACATGATTTAGTATATATTAAAATTTATAATATATTAATTATGGGGTCCTCTGAAACCCAATGATATCACTGAATCCAATGAAAAATATAGATATATATGTAGAAATATTTAAAGAATCAAACTAAAAAAATTGGAGTCATTATATTATCCCCTCCTTAAAGTCTATTTGGAATGAAAAGAAAAATCTACATAAAAAGATGGGGGTACTGCACCCACATCTGGCTTTCATATTCCTTGGATCTCTCCTACATGCTCCCATGCTGCTGAACTACTCTAACCAAAGGGATGGTACGTTCATATAGGATCCTCTCTTGGCGATCCATGATTTCCACTGGGTAGTCTAAAAAGGTAGATCCATCCTCAATTTCTAGATCACCCCAGTCAATATCATGCATAGGGTCACACACATATATCCTCAACTACAACACCTGAAAGATGTCACAAATCATTATAATTATGGGGGAAATTCCAAGTAAGAAGAAACCTCACCAATCCTCCATAGGATCTTGAACATCCAGATAAAAGTGGGGAATTTCTTGATTTCCTGGCCAAATATTTTTAGTCCTCATGGTGTAGATACTCTTGCAAAAATAAGGTCTCCATAATCAAACTCTAAAGGCATATAGTTTGAATCTATGTAAGGGTTCTATTGTCTCTAGGCTGTCTTAATACGCTCACAGGTCACTTGAACTTTCACCATAGTTGCCTACACCACCTCTATCCAAACAAGTTAGGCCTCACTAATCTCAGTATAGTACAAGGGTGACCTACAGAGTATCCTGTATAGGGCCTCCAAAGGTTACATGCTAATAATATAGTGAAATATATTATTATAAGTGAACTCTAACAATGTAAAGTGATCCTACCAACTTTAAATAAAGTATAACACATAGAATCTCAGCATATCCTCATACACATAGATAGTCTACTTGGTTTTTCTATCTTTCTGAGGTTAAAACACCATTATTATATATAAATGGAACCTTAAATCCTCCAATAGACCCCTCTTCAATAATTACCTTTATCAAGAATCATGTTCAGAGATGATCATTATGGTTACCCCATGAAGCCATACGATCTCCCTCACATAAAACTGCCCTAAAACCTCAATGTAACTATACTCATTGATGGAAAGAAAGTGTGTTGACTTGGTGAGTTGGGAAAAAATCACCCATATATTTTCATGTACTCTCACTATTTACATAATTCCTGTAACAAAATTAATCTATATGCTATCCTACTTCTATTTTGGAATCTAGATATTTTTTGTTAAACCTATTGGAATGTGATGCTTAGTCTTTACCTATTAATATGTGAGATACCAAGGGACAAAATTGACAATTCCTAAACACAAGAAATCCCAAAAAAACTTCCTCTGAAGTTCCTTGTACATCTTCACTGCACCTGGATGTATAACCATATGGGAAGTATGAACCTTCCTCAATACCTCCTCATGAAATGTGTTTGGGACCATCATTTTTTAATGGAAAAGGATGACATGCTCCCCTCATCTAGAAAATCCATATGGTGAATCTCCTGGGGATTAATGGTCTAGAAAAAAAATTATAATTCAATATCTACCAACTGATTATCTATAACACACTGAAGAAGTGATAGAAAGTCCCTAACATATTATACAGATAAGATGTACCCCTCTCATCTACTATGGTCAGCAGTAATGAAGAAAACTACCCAAGCCCCACCTCCACTAAGTGAGAATGAGATTTCCCACTAAGGGAGTATTCCAGGATGTTTTCCTTCCCTAGACTTTATACTTTTTCAAAGTCATAGTCCTTTAGGAACTCCAAAAAATTTATCTTTCTCTGGTTAATATCTCTCTATGTGAGGATGTAAGTGAGACTCTAAATTTCTTAGTAAACAATGAAATGATGTCCCTAAATATAATTCCTTCACATCATCATACTGAAGACTAATTCCAACTCTAAATCATTGGTCATGTTATTCTAGTCTTGGGGTCTCAACTTACTCAACCTATAAGTGATCACTACCTACCTTTTGGATCAACATACATCCATGTCTAGCTCCATAGGGAACATAAAAAACCATGTAATCGATGTTATCCTATAGTATTCTCAGTAATGGATCACTATTTAACATATTCCTTAGTTCTTATAAAGGTATCTAACAACACTTAGTTCATGAAAACAACAACCCTTTTCATGTCAAGGAATTAAAAGGAGCTGGAATCCCAGAAGATTTTACCAAAAAACTCTAATAGTACCCTACCAAACTAAGAAAACTCTTCACCTCTAACACGCTCTTGGTTGGTTCCTAAGTAAGAACTGAACCAATCGTCTCTCGATCCATAGTCAATCCATACCCAGAGATGAGAATTCCTAGAAAAAAACCTATCATATCCAAAACCAACACTTTTAGAGGTCACTATATAGATGGGGATCTTAGAGTAAGTCGAGGAGAATCCTCAAATTCTATACATACACCTCCTGTAATGTAGAGTATATGATAATTACATCAATAAATACAACCATGGATTAGTCCAAATATGTATGGAACATTTAGTTTATATGATCCATGAACCCAATGGGGTCATTAGTTGCACCAAAAAGAATCATCAAGAACTTCTAGTTTCTATATTGACATTGGAATTACCACTTCAAAATATCATCCTTATGAAAAATCAACTCATCGTAGCCAAACCCGAGATTGATCTTTGAAAACTAACTCTCACCATTCAACTGGTTAAAAAGGTTTTCAATCATTATAAATGAGTACCTTTTCCTAATAATTACCTGACTTAGGTTATGATAATCAATACAAATCCTCAAACCCCTATCCACATTTTTCACACAAAAAAAAAACTAGAGCCACCCAGTGGGACAAACTAGGACTAAATAAAACTTTCCCTCGAAGGTCATAAAACAACACACTCGCCTCCTAGAGATCGGTGTGGGCCATCTTATATGCCACAAAAGATACCAGTGTGGTCCCATGGTGAAATTAGATGCAGAAGTCAATAAAACACCATGGATGTTGTCCTAAAACAACTTCATAAAATATGTCTATATAATCCTCCACTACCATTGGAAGGCAGATGTTTAAATATCCCATTACACCAAGGGATAAACTGACCAAATGATGGGTGATAAGTTTTATATTACTTATCATGATCCCCACTCTTTAATCAAGAATATATCCCTTTCCTATGAAGAATAATATCATCCCATCAAGATAAATGAATCTAATTCTCTTGTAATGAAAGATTTTCTGGGAACACGCTATATACAACTAGTCAATACCAAGGATGATGTTATAAGGTTTAATTGAAACAAACAATAGATACCATGAGAAAATATATTTACCAAATTCTAACTTGAACTATAGTAATATGTGAGATATAGAAGAATCAATCCATGTAGAAACATCTTGAAATAAATGGTATGTTAAAGACTCAGCTAGATGATCTAGATATCACACGATGGATATGGAGAGAAAGGAATGACACACACATATATCTATAAGTATTGGAAGTAAAATAAATAAATATATCATATATCAAATCAACTCATGTGTAGCTTGATCAAATACCTACATATCTTGTTACTCCTTGTACCCTATAATGCTAACCCTATGAGCCCAGTGTAGGCCACCAGGTCATGATGGTGGAAGTATCTCATAGAATTTTCCTCTACCAGTAGCTACTTAAAATACTTGGGGGCTACCTAGACCACTCATGAGAGATCCCTGATCACAAAAATACCTTATCCATGGATGTACATACACTAACTACCCACCATATAGATCACATCGATTCAGTAAATCATGATCCATGTTACCTCACCCATCACGATAAAAAACTACACCTCTTTAGGATGATAAGATCCTCTACGCAAACCTTGTGCTGTAGATCTATGTTTACGAGTCCCAAAATGTGTGTGAATACTACACTAAGACCCTAACAATCAATGCCTACTAGATGATACAAACAACCTAGCCCCATGATGAGCATTGTCGGCTCTCGCTACTCGATGTCCCTCTGCTAGGATGCTCTCTATGACCAAGTCCTTCTCCAACACTCCAATATAAGTGGTAATGCATAAGATGACCACACTAGCATAGATGTATCTTTGAGGTTCTTGTTCAAAATTACTATCCATATGTATCCACCCAGCACCATACCGAGAGAGTAACATGTTAGGTCAGAAACCACGAGGCATAATCAACAACTAACATATCACCCTACTATAGATCAAGAAGTTTATGGATCCAAATGAGGAATAATATAGAAGGGTAATACTTATATCAGAATAGTTTTAGAAAGTTTAACCAAGATAGAATTATCTCTTTATGATTCTGAGTAATCCTACCCCACTAAGGCCCTACTGGTCAAAGATGAAAACTAGTCGCAAGTACAACCATCTGATCAAATAGTGTTCGAATTAAAAAAAACTAAGACCAATACCAATATCTAATCCTCTACTTCCTGAGGGTCCTGTTCACTTTAAAACATGAGTAGAATTTATTTTTGGAAATCACATTACATGATAAGAATGCATGTATCATTTTCATGACCAACTTAAGCTATCAACTACCCAACATATGGTCAATCGTCTTTCTGAACCACTAGAGGAATAGACCAATGAATAAGTCCTTAAACCGAGTGATCATTGCTCAGTTTATCATCATCATGATCCTATATCGGTATCCTAGCTAGCTTTCTTCATGATGTAATCCTAAAAGTCAACAATATGTACCATGATTAGGTGAGCATATATGGCATGATGGCTCAAGAAGGACATGAAAGTCAAAATACCCAATTATATATGATGCATGTACCATTGGTTTCCCTACAAATGATGTATTAGCATGCCGAGATGACAAGAAGGTATCTAGAGTCCTAGTACATGGATACATCGGCCGCCACACCATCACTGGGTTTCCTAGACTTAGAGTTGAACTCGAGACACTCTGAAATTGTTTACATAAGTTCCCAAACCAAACCTCACAACAAGTCCAACTACAAAAAACAACCCAAGGATAAACCAACTTTGATACAAATATGCCACGAACCGAACCACTGGGCCCCACATGGTTGGTGGTAAGTTGAGTGTGACTCCCAATCCCACCTATAATAGGACATTGGGTGATGAAAAACACTGAGTAGGAATAATAATAAAATGGGTGTCTTTAGCCTAAGTATCGATACCCATAGACATAACTAGCTCCATAAATTGTGTAGAGATTTGATAAAATACTAAAACATATAGTGTGTAAATCATGTATGAAACAACCTATAAGACAAAATCCAAATATATTAGAATAATACAATAGATTTAAAGAAGAAAAATATATTCCCAAATGAAAACGAGTTCCAAACTTGAAAAAAACTGAGAAAAGGGGAAGAATAAAGAGAGCCTGGATTTTAATCTCAAAGTTCATCCACTAAAAATGGTGATCACCAAAAAATCATTATACTAAAATGAAACTAGTTCTACTAAGGCCACTTATGATATTTATGATTTCTTCATAAGACACAACACATGTGGGAAAATTCTATGTAGGGGTGAGTATATACATACCTAGTAGGAGGCCCCAAAAACCATGAAGGGATAATCATAAATAGAAATAGTAAAAAAAACCCATAAAAAAAGCAGGTAAATAAACCCAATATTATACATGATCATAAGAAATTCAAGGGAAGAGGGAAAGTGAACATTTATTTCCATAACCAAATAAAAATGAAGAGTTTTTATGTAGCTCCAAAGGTCCAAACTTGTATCTATGTATCATGTATAATCGTTGTAGAATATGGAGGCCCTACACCTTACCACTATATAGTGAAAATGAGGGACAACCACTCTAATGGAGTACCTTCTCACCGTATGTGGTCAAGATGAGGAGTCTACTCAACAGATAGAGGACCCATGCCCTCTATAATTTGGGGGAGTACCATCTCCACCTATATGAACGATACGGGGAAACCGCTACCTAGAGATAGATAAGGGAGTATTGACCTCGGTAACACTCTAATGATCACAACCTGTCACTGCGACTAGCTCAGCATATCTAAGAGAAAAATACATCTATAATTAACTAACATCATATATCTACTGATGAAATGAATGCAATCATATTTATTTACAAGGAAAACTACATAGGATAGGCTACTCATGAGGCCAAATATGAGTCTCAAAGAAAGAGATATGTAGGGTAGAACTTTTTTTAAAAAGTATAAGATGTGTACATAGGGTCACATGACATGTTTCCTTACCTACAAACCTGGGCATGACCTCCCATAAACACAATTTTCTAACTGTGTGGCTCAACATAGAATATTTGTGGAGTAAACAACATGTAGTTATAGCCAGGAGAATTCCCATGTCCTTTGGTCCATTCCCATGTACTCTAGCCCATGCCCGTATACTCTAGCCATGCCCATGTACAATGGGTGTACCTATATTCAATATGATTGCACACAAGGTACAAAACTCATCTATCAATACACACCTATACATGGAATGTCCCTCAAGGTATAAGACATGTATACTTACACCAGACCCAAGGTGTGTTCACTCGGCCCTCATCCTAGACACCCATGTAGGATCCCATGATGCGTGGAGCCAACCACACAATGTGTAATATTTATCTCACCAAAAAACCAAGCCATTAATTCAAGGGGTTAGATGGAATGTGTTCCTCTAAACTACAGATCGTGTAATTCAGAAATCTTCAAAATCAAAGTTACTTCTTGAAGCTGGTAGATCCACCTATTTTTCTACTTCCTCTGCCAATTATCTTGCATGAAATTCCCAAAACCGAGGAAAGATATATCTAATCATCATTTCCCAACCTATGGTGGATAAAAAAAGTTTTGGATACCCATGTAGTAATTGTCTTCCCTTTGATTTACACTCAAGGATCGAATCCAATAATCCATCACCCTCAACTTACAAAACACAATGATCCATCCTCAAAACACCAATATCAATCTCAATCACGAATCTTCCATGAATCCAGGGGCTTGGTTGTTCTTGAATCAATCCAGTAAATGTCAAACTGTGACCCTATAAGACAAAAGTGATGAACACGAAGAAAAATGGGGAGAAAAAGTACAAGAATAGTGTGATGCCATCATTGGATGATGTTATCTCATCTAATGAATACAAAAAGTAGAACCAAAGGTGGAGCAAGGGTGTATATGATATTAAAAAGGGTTTAAGATTTCTATTTGAAATTGGGATCATCTGAAGAATGAAAATCACAAAAAATAAGAAAATCTATAATCTATTCTTCTCAATTGAGTCAAACAGGGATAAAATACATGACATAACATGTCCTACCACAAGAAAAGATCAATCGTTGGTGAAGAATATGTACATTATCGATGAATATGAAAATAATGATGCATCTATAATTTTTCTCTTGGATTCCCCTAATCATTAGTTCTTGATCCATGTTCTTAGGTCTGTTGGTGCAAACAATGCTCTACTCCTCCTCTTACCTAATCTCACAGGGTCATGTAGCTATCCTTGAACATTTTTACACAATGAAATTCTTATAGAGTAGGATTAGGTTTTGGGAGAAATAAATAAATGAAATAAATAAATTTATTAATTCACATAACCACTTTCCATCATCATCCCTCAACCGAACACCCAACAAAAACCATTTGTATGTCATGCCTAGGATAAACCCCATTCTCCATAAACAATTGTGGCATTATATTTCCCATCTGAGATGTTGATCAATAGGAAGAAAATTTATTCAAAAAAGATGTGTGTTCCTACTTTAGTATATATTAATATTTTTAATATATCAATTTTTTGGTCCTGCGACACCCAAACATAGTGAAGAATTTGTGGAAAAAACAAGAGATATGTATATAATTGTTAAAAAGGTCAAACTACAAAAACACAAGTCATTACAATAACCACCCATGTATTCTATAATGAAGAGAACCCAAGACATTGAAGAGAGGACCTCTTTGCATAGCCAACCTCGATGAGAAGTCAACATGTAGTCCCATGAATAAGATCATCTAAAACCAAGTAAGATGAATTATCTATAAGAAGTATAGTGGAGGACCCTCACCACACTGAATTGTATGTATTGATTGAGGTGGTAACTGACTCTCAAAATAGAGGATCCTGCATGTTGTGTTTGTGGAGGGAATACCAACCCGACCTATGATAAGGTACACATATCTCTCCCTACCCAAGATCTTAGATTAGGTGGGGGTAACCGACCCCTCATATAGATGATTCCATGTGTAACGACCCAATATTTCACTATGTATTTTCCTAAAATAAATATTATGTTAATGGATTGTTCTACATACAAAACCATACTAAAAAGAGTTGTCAAATATTAGATGAACGTTATTAAGAAATTATAATATCACTAAAACACATAGTAAATAAAAATATTGTAATCAATTAAAATTTATTATATTTAAAGGATAATGATTGATATAATTTAATATTTAAAAGGATTTTTCTTTATCAAATAATTATTTAAAGTGTTAATAAATTAAATCAGTCACTTTTAAATGATTATTATGATAATAAATGATATTAAAATATATTAAAAAATATATTAACATTTCTTAAATTAGAAATTGGTATGGGATAATATCAAGAACACTTAATGTTCGAAAAAATGATATTTTTAAATAAAATAAGTTTTTATTTATGTTTTGAATTTTAATTTAAAAAACCAAATATATAAATTTTAGAATTTGAAATAGATTAGACTAATAGTATTTTCAAATTTATATTTTCTAAATTTAATTAGTATGAATTTATAGATTTTTTCTGAAATTTCTTTTTAGTGAATAGTGAAAATATATTTTCACTAAAACCATAGTATTTATGGATCTATTGAGAAGTAGGTGTAACATAAAAAAATATAAAATTTCATTCATGAAAAAGATATAACTAAAGAGTAAAAATATATATTTTTATATACTATTCTTAATTTAGAAAACCTATATTTAACATTTTATGAACTTAAGTAATATTACTCAATAAAATAAACTATTTTTGGTCTTTTAATTTATTTAAATACTATTATGGTGATATTAAGAATTGGATTTATTTTAAATCAACATTATATTTATTTATTTTATAATAAAAAAATTTAAATCATGAAAATAAAAGACATTGATAATTTTATCCTACACATAAATTTTAATCTTAAAAATACAATTTTGTTTCTAAAAGATAGTTTTTATGTGTTACCCATGATAATGCTAAAATTAATTTTTCTTAAACATTAAAATATTATATAATAAAATGAATTTAATATTTTTAATTATTATTCCAAATAATTTAATAATGGAAATTTTATTTTTGGGCATAAAAAAGTGAATTACTTATGTAAAAACCAGTTACTACGGTAAAATCCAAAAGGGTAAAATGGGTTAACCAAAGGCGTAAAAGGACTAATATGTTAAAAAAAGTTTATAATTGAGTATTTTAGAGTTTTTATTGAATTTTTTTTCTATATTCCATTATTTTTTATTTTTGATAATTCTTTACATGTGAAATACATTCTCTCTTTATATTGAGATAAATTATTTACAAAAATGTCATTCTCACTGCTTATAAAAGGGGCCTCTCACTACCACTTCAAGAATAATAAAAAATTTCAGTTTTCTATTAGTAATCTAAAATATTTCCTTCCCCTATAATCTTCTTTCTCTTATTTAATCTTTTATATACAAGAGTATGTACTTATTCATCCTTTTTTATGTAATCCTCCAAGGGATGCTCAATGTTCACAATGTAATTACTAACTTTTACCTAACATCATTTTTTTTATATATTTAGACTTTAAATATATTTTACTTAGTAATAAATAATGAATTTATTATTCCTATTATAAATTTTTTATATTATTGGGATAACAACCTTTTCTATTTTCCATGAAGAAAAACAAAAACAACATTCATGTATTTGTGCGGACTACCACCTCCAAGAAGCAACACAATCCATTTTTCATCACTACCTCTGATAACTGGTTATAAGGATGAAATCGATGAATAAATATGACACATAAAATACAATAATGATTATGAAGAGAATAATTATAATCCAACTTCATTCTATCACAGTTATTGATAAATTAAAATGCTAATCATGTGTTTGTGCAGACTATCACCTCCACGATGTAACATATCTCATTTTTATATAGTTTTTTTATTTATTAAAATATCTTTAAATATAATTTACCACATTAAAAATATATAAATACTATCATTATTATTCTTTAATAATGTTATTACGCTAAAATAAAACACTTTCATAACTATACTAACCCATTAATTATGGTTTGCTTATGTTTGTTTTCGTTTAACAATATATATGAGCAATGATATAAATAATTATCATGGATGACCAAGGAAACTAAAATAATCTTATTATTATAAATAAATGAGTAAATATCTATTTGATATATTCTTTTTGATGGTAACATTAATATTTAAATCTTTAATTAAGATATCAACATCAATTCATTATAAATCATCAAAACATGGTCATTGCAGATTTTATATTTAAGGGTCATTGATGGGGCCTTTAAATCACTTGATTTACCACATATTTTATTAATGTTTTTAATAATTTAAATAATTATTTTTTGTGTTTCTGTTAATTTATTTCACTATTGTAATATTATAATTAAATTTGTTAAATAATCATTTTTTATATTTTATTTTTTATTTTTAGCTTTTAAAGTTATTAGATTTTTCTTATTTAATTTTATAGAAATTAATTATCTAATTAATTATAAATAATTTTAATTTTATTGTTCTATTAATTTTATGTCATGAATTTTTTCATAATAAAACAATTATTCAATTTATTTCAATTTAATTAATGCAATATTTAATTTAATTTTTAATCCTTTAATTTTTTATAATTAATTAGTTTAACTTTAATTAATCAATTTTAATATTTAATGCAATTTCATTTTTTAATTTAATTAGAATGTTTTATTTCAATTATTTTTTTTCCGAGTATCGAATCATTTATTTGTTTTTGTTAATAAAATTAGTTTATAATTTAAGTTAATCTTTTAGTTTTTAGTTTTATATTGTTGAAATAATTAATTAGTCAATTATTTTAATTAATTAATTTTTTAATTTAAGTTTTAATTTATTTAATAAATTAATTAATTTATAATTTTAAATCTATAATTTCTTTAATTTTTAAATGGATTAATTTTATTTGTTAACTGATAATTTTAAATTGTTGCAGATGTGTTACCTCCAAATTTTGTCACTACCAGATGAGTGAGTCACCATTGGGAACCCAACATACACATTTAGTCCTTTTACATTTTTTCGAGAGTCACCGTCATCCTTTTTTTCTAGTGGTGACTTAGCCTTTGCTGCTACCAGTAGTGACTCTACCCTAATTAAGTCACTGCCAGCCCATTTGCCCATCCCCACCCATCGTTCCTTCCTCTAGTTTAGCGGTGACTCAAAGAGTCACTGCCACACTCCTATCTTCCAACACCACCAGCAATACCCAAGACTGACTCATTATCACAGTAAACCATGAGACACTGTCGCTGCCTTCCATGATGCACTGCCACCACCAGGCATCCATGTATCCACCATTGGTCATGATTGTCATCGTTGCACATATCAAAAGTCGATTGAAGATACCACCATCCAGGTCTCACTAAGGAGGATTCCTCGAACACCTCGATGTCACCATAGGTCACTAAACACTGGGGATCCTCTATCAGTGCTTAGTCTCACCATATCCTTTCTACTCAAGCCTTTCTGACATTGCTATCTGAAGCCTCCCAAAGTCGAAGAAGCCTCACTACTGTCCGACTCCACTGACCATGACCTCATGCCACCATGAAACGAACATTGGATCCAAGATTTCAAGTATTTTTTTTAAATTTTTTAGAATTTTACGAGTCCACAGTTTTTGACGGCGTCAGATTCTGAGGTCCAGAGTGTCCGGAATGATCTGTCGAAGTTTTGTTAATCTTAAATTAACGCGCGTAAGCATTTTTCCTGAAAAAATGGAATAACTCTTAAACGGTTACTTAGATAAGAAATCTGAGGGAACCTTTACGCTCAGGATGGCGGGTTTACCTTAGACGCGACTTAAGTTTTTTTGGCGCGAGCCTCCTGTGAAAAATCCCAAAAGTGGCATAACCGTAAATAAAATAATTAAAAAAATTATTTTATTTTTCAAATGCTTATAACTCACAAAATGTAGCTCAGATTAAAAATCTGAGACCACCACTAAACTCGTGAGGGAATGATTTGTTTAAGAAGATACTAACTTTGTCCTGCGCGGGCCAACCGAAAAAGTTAGTTTTTGGCCGCAAATAAAATAATTAAGTGACAATTATTTTATTGTAAAATTCATAACTTCTAAAAGGTGAGTCAGATTAATAATCTGAGAGTACCGTTGGGTTCTTCGGGGAATGTTTTACCTAGGAAGAGTCTAACCTCGACCAACACAAGTCGAGGGTGACTGATAATAATTATCTGAACTTTTTTTCGGGTACATTCAGTAATCGTATGTTCAATATTTTATATCTTTTGAACCAGTGCTTGGAATTGAAATCTGAGGGCACCGTTGAACTCACAGCATCTGTAATTTCTTAGTGAGACCTTCACTACAGTTATGTTATGACGAGTTTGGAAGTTAGTTTTTGGATTTTTATTAATGAAAATAATAATAAAATAAAGTACAACACTTTGTTTTATTTTTAAGCTGTCAGGTGTTGTGTGTGCGGTTAGTTGGTTAAAAGCTCCACTTGGGAGTTGGTGGTGGGACCGCCACACCCTAACCTCCCATGGGATGATAATTGGGGTGGGGACCACCCGAGCAGCATAACCTCCCACGAGAGGTTATGACGTGGGGTCTACACGTGGCTTAACCCCCCATTTAATGGCGAGGGAGAAGAAACCTCTCAACCCCCCATCAAGTAAATTTTTGTGTCAACGTAAAATTAATTTCTGTCAACTAATTTTATGTGTCGACATAAAATTAATTGCTGTCAATTAATTTTATGTGACGACGTAAAATTAATTTCTGTCAATTAATTTTATATGTCGACGAGAAATTAATTGTTGTAAATTAATTTAATGTGTCAACGTGAAATTAATTTCTCTCAATTAATTTTCTATGTCAACTTAAAAATTAATTATTGTCAATTAATTTTGTGTGTCAACATAAAATTAATTCGTGTCTTTTGTTTTGACGCATGCTAGGTGGGGGAAACTTCTTGGCATCCTCCTTTTTTTACTATGCCAATGCACCTCTTAAATTGTGCCAATGAAATTTAATTCGCCTGACCACCATTTTTAATTAAGTAACCACATCATTGGAATTTAGGAAGGCTCCAAATAATTAAACCGTCATAAATTCAATGATGGTTACATATCTCTCCCCCTCTCCTATATATAGGGAGTTTGGGAGAAGGTTTTGGGACAGCTTCACCAAGAAACGAAGCGCTGGTAAGTATCACGATGCCCAAAAATTGGAGAAACTTATCTTCTCCAACGAATAACACGAAGACACCGATGATGACGCTATTTTCTCAGATTCTTCCTCGGAACCCCCTTCCGATGCGGGACCGCTCTGACGACCCTTCTTCCTTTCTTTTCGTTGTCAATGGACCGACGCACGAGCTCGGAAGTGGAAGTGTATGACGAATGGAGACAACATTATCTTCCCCCACGACAAACGAACGCCAGACAAATAAAGAGGTAGGGGTGTGTTTTAAGTTGTTTAATGCTTAATCATATCTCGTTAAATCAACTTCTTAAGCCGCTTGTCGTCGTTCTAACGTGGAGGGTTAGGGCCGCATGAACACAGACCGACCCCTCCGTAACCTTTATGGTTTTGGAACCTTGGATCGACGGTGACGTAATAGCGGCATGTCAATGTGGTGATGACGAAAAAGATGGAAAATAGAGGCCGCGCTTCCCACGACCTCCGCGAACCCCGCCACCGGTTGAGCGGCGCCCGACCGGCCTACTCGCGCGCTGCCCGGCGTGCCCCGCGCTCTTCCCGGTCCACCCGCGGCTTTCCCGCACCCCGTCCGGCCCGCCGTTGGCCTCTCGGGCCGAGCCGTCTGAGCCTCGCCCCTCGCGGCACTGCTTGGACCTACCGCTGGCCTTCAGGCTGAATCTCCTACGTGGAGACTTCGACCCGAATTGTCCACGCAGTCTGCTGGGCCGGGCCCAGCGGACTGGGCCAAACTCAGCAGGCTGAACTACCCAACATGCCAGGTCAGACCCAACAATTCTGACCGGGGCGACCCAGACCGGGTCGGACCGGACCTGGGCCCACTTTTAACACTTTGCTTGCGTTGACCATATCTTTGGCACCAGACGTCTGTTTGACGAACCGTCAGCGGTGCTGGTAATTCCTCTGAGAATCGGTCCCTTCAAAAATACCCCATGGGAATTCAGGGTACAGTTGTGATACGGTCGGGTTGGTTCATACATGAAGCCAACTAGGCCCCCAAGATAAAAAGGCTAATAACTCACAGACCGGGCGTCCTATTGACGCGCCGTCTATTGAGTTGAGACCCCTATGATGAGGCGGTCCTTTGTGATACTTCTATGTGAGACTTCGTGACACATTGAGTATCGACCAATATCTCGTGGAGCGGATCCTTCTGGAGACGAGAAGACAAAGTGCGGAGACCTAGTAGCTGTAGACTTGACTACTGCTTGACCTATTAGACTCAGAGTGATTCAAATAGCCGAATGGATGGAACACCCGGTTTGGTGGCATACCCATGACGGACGGAGCGCCTGGTTTGGCAGCAGACCCGCGATACTTGACATGAAGAGTACCTCTGACGACTATTAGGGGGAGTGCCCCGTTTGGCGGCAGACCCACAGCTGAGGAGTGCCCGGTTTGGCAGCAGACCCACGGTACTTGACAGGAGGAGTACCTCAATAGTATAAGGTTAGTGAGTACCGCCTCGGAGTTGTGACATGGCCACTGTACTCAACAGAGGAGGAGTTCTCCTGCAGTTGTGGTTTCGTTAATGAAAATACCGGTTTGAGCTGAGTCAAAGACCTTTGTGTTTTCCTCATGATTGATATGGGTTACTTGATAACCTAGTTATACATATGGACATATACCTAAGTAAAGGTTATCTGTTGATATATTTCTTTGTGGTTTATCCTTATTGGATTTAATGAGACCTTGAGGGTCTCGGGGTCCATACTGAGTATCGTTATACTCACCCCTGCACGGGCTATGCCCGCACCTCGTTGTGTTTGATGCATACGACGAACAAATCTGACTGAGGCAGAGTGTACGAGGGCTGGATGGTACCCAGAGGTGGACACTCGACGTGATGGAACACGGAGCAGACCGATAGATGCAGAGTGCTGAGGAGGACATCTGTACCTACCATTCAGGTAGGATCCGTGGTGGACGATCTAGGAGATGCTAGTCACATTCCATAAGTTTGTATTTCGGTTGTAATTTCTTTTAGTTATAGCTGTACCTTTTTGTTGGGCTTATATTTCCAGACCCTTTGTACTTTTAGCACACTTGTTATACTGGTTTACTTCATGTTTCTTCCGCTTGTACTCAGGTTGTTTGTGTTACGTTTTAAAAAGGAAATGCCTTCACATTTTTTTAGGGAATTACGCCTATGGTGCTAGACGCCAGTGCCTGGCCTATGGAAGGCGGGATTGGGGTAGTCACGATACAGGGCCCGGGGGATGGGTCATGACAAATTGGTATCAGAGGACGTAGGTTCTACCATAGAACTTAGGACTCTGATATTTTCTATCTGTGAAGCAATATTGTTAAGGGCACTAAGTGTGGTTTTCAGTTCAGGGAGTCTAGTGTTGGTGCGGGCGGCCGACATATCCATACACCAGGACCCTAACTTCTGATTTCCGACATAGTGCACAAAAACACTGATTGTGTGCTTGTTTTCAAAAGTTTTCATTAAGTCATCTCAAACCAGGTCAGCTCACTAGGTATAGTCTTTGACCGTGTCGCATATGTTTCTTTCAGGATGCCTCCCCGTGGAAGACCAGCTAGAGCCCCGAGAGTTGTACGTACTGACAGCCTGCCGAGGGACGATGCCTCAGTATAGGTCCCTCTCCCAGTGGATTCACCAACTGAGGAACCAAAATTATTTCCACCCGTTGGGCCACTGATGCCACCATCCCCAACAGCAGGAGATGCATGCCGCTTGAGCACCCTGCATGAGTTCCAGCGCCAGAGGCCACCCAGGTTCCGGGGAGAGACGGACACACAGGCGGCTGAGGATTGGCTAGAGGCTGTGGTGAGAGTCTTCAGGCTAGTAGGGACACCAATAGACTTCATGGTGATCCTTGCTGCCAGCCTCCTTCAGGCAGTAGCAGGTAGATGGTGGAGCCTGATGCTCTAGATGCACAATGAGGCGAAAAATCTATGGGAAGGATTCGAGAGCCTATCCCGGGTAGAGTTTGTACCAGCCAACCTTCGAGAGGTGAAGATACAGGAGCTACTGCATCTTCAGTAGGGTAGCATGATGGTGACACAGTACTTAGCGTGGTTCGTAGACCTCTCGCGCTACTCTACAGATATGGTATGGGACCCGCTCTTCAGGGCCCGAACCATCGAGTAGGGGCTCAGGTGAGAGATTAGAGCCTCAGTTGTTTCTCACAGCATCTCGACATAGACATGGGTGTTGGAGCGAGCCCTCCTAGTGGAGAGTTTCCTTGATGAGAAAACTCTAGAAGCGGGACCCACCACTAGTCGACATGTAGCGAAGTCTTCTGCAGCTGGCAGTAGACAGATGACACAGAGGTCTAAGAGGACCAGACCTACGGGTGGTCGATCGCACGACTCAGGATCGGTAGTGCGGGGCACCCAGGGTGGAGACAGAGTCAGGCATACTAGGAACGGGCAGTGTTACTCCTGCGGAGGGCTTGGTCACATGGCACATGACTGTCTGACCCGCCGTACAGATGATCAATAGATAGATGAAGGACCTCCCAGGCAGAGGCAGAGGTTCGATCAAGACGGTTCATAGGGTGAAGGCGGACGTGGCAGGGGAGATGGCCATACATATCGTGGTGGACGAAACTTCAAGGCGTTTCCACCGCCACCACCAGGAGGTCCACCCCGACCGCATTGAACAGGTGGATAGGGTAGAGCACAACTTCAGGCAGCTGAAGAATACGACCATGGAGCTTCAGAAGTAGGTAGTCAGGAGTGGGACTTGTTCCAGGCATAGAGGCCTTTATTCATGATGCTTCTAGATTTGTAAATGTCATTGTTTTTGGTTGCTTTATGTCTTTGTACTTTGAGCTGCAGTAATAAAAGACACTTTTCCTTGTGATGTTTGTTTCCTTCCTTTTTGTGTACTAAGAGGTTCCAGTTTAAAATTTTGACTTGACCCTTACTTTTGGGATTCCTACTGGAGGAGACCCAGTGACCACACACTAATTCCGATAGTGTGACTCGACCCTTGGAGGTGAGTGTAATGGTTGGATCTTTTGGTAGTAGCGTCGAGGCCTTACGACGTCATCCATGACATGGATTTTACTGTTCATATCAGGATTGACTGTATTAGGCAATGAACGTGGTTCATCTAGGGGATGAGACCAGATTTCCCTTTTTGGAAAAGGAGAAATCTTATCATCTCTTGTAAAACATAGCCGAAGAAGGGTGATTTCGAGTTCTTACAGTTGGCTAGTCTCACCCATAGTTCGAGAGTGAATGGTTTACGGTTTACTCCAATCTCAATAGTGTCAGGTGTGTCTTCTTTTAGAAGGATCTGAACCTGAAACAACAAAGATGGCTTGAGTTCCTCTGGGACTATGACATAGAGATATTCTATACTCCTGGAAAGGGGAACGTAGTAACAGATGCGCTCAGAAGGAGATCTGGTATTCAGCTATTAGGAGAGGCGATAGAGCAGCTGGCTGCCTTCTATATATCCTTTGTGGATAGAGATGGTGCATCCTATCTATAGTCTCTTGCAGTCAATCCTTCTTATTAATCAGAGTAGGTGAGGTGGATTACTACCCGGCCCTTCCACCTCAGTTGCATCGCGTGCACGACGTCTTCCACATATATCAGCAGAGGAGATGCTTGCACGACCTGTCCCACATCATCGACCACAGGGAGCTGGACATCGATGATGAGGCGACATTCATGGAGGTTCTAGTGGAGATTGAGGATTGAGAGGAGCGGGTCTTGCGTGGACGATCGATTTCCTTGGTGCGCATTCCCTGGAAGCACAGGAACCTCCAGGAGAGCACATGAGAGCAGGAGACTCATATGCGTGCTCAATACCTCCTTTTTTTCCCCTAGTGTGTGTTGTAGCTTTACATGGACGTAAATCCCTGAGGTGGGAGTAATGTAAAGACACGGAAATTTCAAGGAAATTTGTTTTGTTAAATTATTTGGAATTTTACGAGTCCGCAGTTTCTGACGGCGCCTGATTTCGAGGCCCGGAGTGCCTGGAATGATCCGTCGAAGTTTTGTTAAGCTTAAATTAACGCGCGTAAGTAGTTTTCCTAAAAAAGCGGAATAACTCTTAAACGGTTACTCGGATAAGAAATATGAGGGAACCATTGCGCTCAGTATGGTAGGTTTACCCTAGGCACGACTTAAGTTTAGTCAGCGCGAGCCTCCTGTGAAAAAACCCAAAAGTGGCATAACCATAAATAAAATAATTAAATAAATTATTCTATTTTTCAAATGCTTATAACTCACAAATAGTAGCCCAGATTAGAAATCTGATACCACCGCTAAACTCATGAGGGCATTGTTTGTTTAAGCAGATACTAACTTTGGCCAGTGCGGGCAAGCAGAAAAAGTTAGTTTTTGGCCGCAAATAAAATAATTAAGTGACAATTATTTTATTTTAAAATTCATAACTTCTAAACAGTGAATCACATTAAAAATATGAGAGTACCGTTGGGTTCTTCGGGGTGTGTTTCACCTAGGCAGAGCCTAACCTCGACCAGCGCGAGTCGAGGGTGACTGATAATAATTTTCCGAACTTTTTTTCATGTACATTCAGTAATCATACGTTAGGGATTTTATATCTTTTGAACCAGTGCTCAGAATTGAAATATGAGGGCACCGTTGAACTCACAGCGTCGGTAATTGCTTAGTTATACCTTCACTGCGGTTTCATTCTGATGAGTTTGGATGTTAGTTTTTTTCTTTTTTATTAAAGAAAATAATAATAAAATAAAGTACAACACTTTATTTTATTTTTAAGTTGTCATGTGTTGTGTGTGTGGTTAGATGGTTAAAAGCTCCACTTGGCAGTTAGTGGTGGGACCGCCACCCCCTAACCTTCCATGGGAGGATAATTGGGGTGGGGACCACCTGAGCATCATAACCTCCCACGAGAGGTTATGACGTGGGGTCCACACGTGGCTTAACCCCCTATTTAATGGGGAGGAAGAAGAAACCTCTCAATCCCCCATCAATTAAATTTTTGTGTCGATGTAAAATTAATTGTTGTCAACTAATTTTATGTGTCGACGTACAATTAACTGGAGTCAATTTATTTTATGTGACGACGTAAAATTAATTACTGTCAATTAATTTTATGTGTCGATGAGAAATTAATTGATGTCAATTAATTTTATGTGTCGATGTGAAATTAATTGCTCTCAATTAATTTTTTGTGTCAACATAAAAATTAATTGTGGTCAATTAATTTTGTGTGTCAACATTAAATTAATTCGTGTCTTTTGTTTTGACGCAGGATAGGTGGGGGAAACTTCTTGGCATCCTCCTTTTTTTACTGTGCCAACGCACCTCTTAAATTGTGCCAATGCAATTTAATTCGCCTGACCCCCCTTTTTAATTAAGTAACCGCATTATTGGAATTTAGGAAGGATCCAAATAATTGAACCGTCATAAATTCCATGATGGTTACATATCTCTCCCAATCTCCTATATATATGGAGCTTGGAAGAATGTTTTGGGATGGCTTCACCAAGAAATGAAGCGCTACTAAATTATCGCGACGCCTAACACTTGGAGAAACTTATCTTCTTCAATGAAGAAAACGAAGATGCCGACGACGATGCAACTTCCCCAGCTTATTCCTCAGAACCCCCTTCCGATGCAGGACCTCTCCGACGACCCTTCTTCCTTCCTTTTCGTCGTCAACAGACCGACACACGAGCTCGGAAGTGGAAGCGTACGGCGAATGACGACAAAATCATCTTCCCCCACGATGAATGAATGCCAGAAAACTAAAGAGGTAGGGGTGTGTTTTAAGTTGGTTAAAACTTAATCATCTCTCATTAAATCAACTTCTTGAGCCGCTTGCTATCGTTCTAACATGAAGGGTTCAGGCCGCACGAACATGGACCGACCCCTCTGCAACCTTTATGGTTTTGGAAACTTGGATCGACGATGATGTGAATGGAATGGGAATGTTGTGACGATGACGAAGATGAAAAATAGAGTTCGTGCTTCCCGCGACCTCCGTGAACCCCGCCGCCGGTCGAGCGGTGCCGGACCAGCCTACATGCGCGCTGCCCGGCATGCCCCGCGCCCTTCCCGGTCCACCCGCGGCCTGCCTGCGCCCCGCGCGGCCCGCCATTGACCTCTCAGGCCAAGACTTATGATCCGCGTCCCTTGAGGCACTGTCCGAACTTGCCACTGGCCTTTGTACCGAATCACCCATGTGGTGACTTCGGCCCAAATTGTCCACGCAGTCCGCTGGCCCGGGCCCAACAGACTGGGCCAAACTCAGCGGGCTGAACCGCCCAACGGGCTGGGTCAGACCCAGAATGTATGACCGGGTCGACCCAGATCGGGTAGACCCAGATTGAGTTTGGCCAAGTCGGTCCGACCGGGTCAGATCTTACCCGGGCCCACTTTTAACCCTTTGCTTGCGTTGGCCATATATTTGGCACCGGACGTCCGTTTGATGAACCTTCAACGGTGCTGGTAATATCTTTGAGAATCAGTCCCTTGAAAAATACCCCATGGGAATTCGGGGTACAGTTGTGATACGTTCGGGTTGGTTTGTACAAGAAACCAACCGGGCCCCTGGGACAAAAAGGCTAATAACTCACAGAACGGGCGTCCGATTGACGCGCCGTCTATTGAGTTGAGACCCCTGTGACGAGGAGGTCCTTTTTGATATTTCTACGTGATACATCATGACACTTGGTGTATCGACCAGTAGTTCATGGAGTGGATCCTCCCAGAGACGAGCAGACAGTGTGCAGAGACTTAGTAGCTGTAGACCTGACGACTGCTTGACCGATTCGACTTGGAGTGATTCGAATATCCCAGTGGACGGAGCGCCCAGTTTGGCGGCAGACCCACGGCGGATGGAGCGCCTGGTTTGGCAGAAGACCCGCAATACTCAACAGGAGGAGTACCTCTGACGGATATTAGGGGGAGCGCCTGGTTTGGCGGTAGACCCACATCGAAGTAACGCTCGGTTTCACAGTAGACCCGCAGTACTCTACAGAAGGTGTACCTCATCAGTCTAAGGTTAGTGTGCAGCACCTCAGAGTCACGACATGGCCACTATACTCGACAGAGGAGTAGTTCTACAACAGTTGTGGTTTCGTTAATGAAAATCCAGGTTTGAGCTGAGTTGAAGACCTTTGTGTTTTCATCATGATTGAGATCGATTACTTGATAACTTAGGTATATGTATAGAAATATACCTAAGTAAAGTTTATCTGTTGAGATAATTATTTTTGGTTTATCCTTGTTGGATTTAGTGAGAACTTGAGGGTCTCGGGGTCCCTACTGAGTATCGTTATACTCACCCCTGCACGGGCTATGCCCGCACCTCGTTGTGTTGGATGTAGATGACAGACAGTGCTGATCGAGACAGAGTGTATGAGGACTGGACAATACCTGGAGGTGGACACTCAGCGTAACGGCACATGGAGAAGACCGATAAATGCAGAGTGGTGAGGAGGACATCTGCACCTACCCTTCAGGTAGGATCTGTGGTGGATGATCTAGGAGCTGCTAGTCACCTTCCATCTATTTGTCTTTTAGTAGGACTTTCTTTTAGTTGTAGCTGTACCTTTATATTGGGATTGTATTTCCGTACCCTTTGTACTTTCAGCACGATTGTTATACTAATTTACTTAGTGTTCGGTTCCTCTTTTACTCTGGTTGTGTGTGTTACTTTTTATAAAGGCAATGCCTTCCCAGTTTTTAGGGAATTACGCCTGTGATGCTAGATGCCAGCCCCTGGCCTATAGAAGGTGGGCTTGGGGTAATCACGATACGGGCCCCGGGGGATGGTTCGTGACAATCAATATAATGAAAAAATATAATATCATGAACCATAGTCAATGAATATTCTAAACTGGATCAAATGATGTCAAAAATCTTAGAAAAATTTGATAAATTTGATGAATCACATAATGACAGCATGAAATTTTTTCAACAAAATATATAGGATTCATAGGAAAATATTAAAAATAAAAAATAATTTGAATTTATTGTTGATTAAAGTGATTATTAATTATTTGACAATGAAATTGTGAATCAGAGTTTTGATGAAACAAAACATCAAACTTTCTATTTTAAATAATTTGAATCTGAAGAAGAACGAAGTGTAGAAATAAAAAACTCACTGGATGAAGATTTTTTTGATGAATTTGTGAAGAACATAATGATAGTTAAGTTGGAAAATTTTTAAAAGGAACTAAAAGAGAGTGAAGAAGACTGCCCTATCCTATATATGGTTCTTAGCTTTGAAAAGGTTCACTATTTTGGGAACTTTGAAAATGTTATCACTCGGGTTGAGGAGAATCTGTAAAATGATATTTTCAATATTAAAAACTCTTCACCCAACTTTTATGAAATCTTGAATAAATATCCATAAATTGATATTTGGAATATTTTGGAAGAGTATAATAGGCTAGAAATAATTGAATATGAAATTCTTGAACATGAATTGAAAACCACTCTTCCATATTTTGAAACTTTAAACCCATCAATCTCTAAAATGATGTTGGATGAATAGGATGTTATAAAGTTATTTAAAGAATTTTTAAATATTGATATTTCATTTCCAAGTTCTAACATTAATATTTTCTAGAAATCTGTGTACTAGAATAGTAAACAATTTTGAACAAACTTAGGAAAATTATATAAATTGTAAAATTATATAATATGAATTTATTGGAGCTAAACTAAAATTTCTCCCCCCTTAACCGAATTTTATGAAACACTCAATAAACATTGTTTTTGAAAATTAAATTTTTGATAGTGGACTTTAACTAGAGGTTTAACACACAGTTGATGATTTAATTAGAGTTGATTTTTCAGAATCTATAGATGATAATTTTTTATTTTTTGATGAGTAACTTTTGGAAGAGATTTATTACATGGTGAAACATGAGTTTTTAGATGAAAAAATAAACTATTCCATAATTTCCTACGTCTCCGTCAATTGAGTTGGATTCTGAACCTTTCAATGGAACATTAAGTTAATTGGAAGGGGAATACTTTTTGAGTGTTAATTTGAAAAATGCATATATTTCTCTTGAAAACCCTCTTCATAAACCTATTATACAGAAATCATCCCATGACACCCATAATCTTGATCTTGTTGTGAATGAGAGTGAGTTGGAGAACTTTGAATTCAATTACACACATTTAGAAGCACCTAGTTCACTATTGTCCCTTTAAGAAAATCTTAATTTTATCAAATTTGAGTTTATTCTAGAAGTGGATAGCACACATGTCCGGAGTGATTCTTGTGATTCATTTTTTGTTTATGAGATTAATAGATTCTTGGAAGATCTTTAGGAGTTCATTCATTAGCACTTGAGTCTAAATGTATTATAATTACTAAAAAGCTGAATTTGGTTGATGATTTTTTTCTAAACTAGAGACTCCTTTGACCAATCACTTAATGTTAAAGGGTGTTTCTTAGGGATTTTTGTTAGTGAGAAGAGAGTCAAGTTTTCCCTTAATTTTCTTAGTTTCCACATATTTCATTTCTCTATTAAAAAAAATTTAAAAAACACATGTGGTAGTTTCAAATTAGGAAACCACATCCACCTAGTGACTTTTATTTGTTTCTAGGGGAGTCCAACTGGGGACATTAAAACTAGCGCTGCATTGAAGGAAATCCATGATTTTATTTGTATTCAATATTTTTTTTTGTTTTGTTTGGTTTTCATAATTTTGATAAATTATAACTAAATAGTTAAAATTTAGTACTTAATGGGAGTCTACCCATGCATTATATTTTTTTTTAATTTTGTTCTTATTATGTTTTGAATAAAGTGTTTTGCTTGCTCTGTCCGTTGTTCATTATCTACTGGATATGAGTTCTTGGTCATTCTGGTTTTTGTTTTTAGAGAAGTATGATACTAGTGTCACTAAATGAGTAGAATTTTATTTTATATTCACAACAAAATGAACCATTGGTGGATCATTAATAGATAAAATTTAATCAGTGAAGTTCCTTACTTTTAATTATGCACCTCTTTTCTATTGCTTTTATAAAAAAACATTACTATTAATTCACTATTCCATGGCACAACGGTGAGTCCTTGACTCACAATTTCAACAGAGTGACTGTTCCCCTGTTGGAAGTGAGTCACAACAACGTTGAATCTCTAGTATGGTAGTAGCAGCGAGTTATTGATTCTATTATTGCTGTTGGAAAATTTTGTTGCATGTAATTTTATGCTGATTTTTTTCTTCATTACTTTATTCACTATTTTAAATTCACTCCTTGTTAGAAATTATGTGTGGGGAGAGTTACCCCTAGAGGGTTTTTCTTTATATACGGTGTTTAACATAAATTTTTATGATCTATTGTATATTAGTATGAATTAAAATTTTGAAATTGGTTACAACCTATTCCCTGTATATTCATGATTTACATGTTACTTTCTTGAACTTAATTGAAAAATTATTTCCACCGACTTAATGAAAATTCACATGATTATGTTGTAAAATATTTTTATGTTAATTTTTTTTGAATTACACTATGAACCTTGCACATGTCATTAATCTAATTAATTGAAAATATTTTTTGAACTTTAACAGTCAAATTATTTCTCTCCACCTTTAAATTCAAATTTAGGGACAATGATGGGTTTTATGTGTGGGGGAGAGGGTTTAACATTTTTGAGATAATCTCCATATAATGTTTTGTTAAAAATGGTCATTTTTTTTCAAATTATTTTTTTATTGTTGCCTAATGTATAATTGCTTATATGTTATTTAGGGTTAATTCTAATCTATTTTTTTTAGGGATGGATGATTTTTCAGTGAAATTATTTACTGCTTCTATGAGTATTCTGTTTAGGAATTAAGTATGAGAGTGATATAAGATACTTTTTTTGTGGATTTATGATCAGAACCATAGGAAACTTGAAGTTTGAACTTAATCCTAGGGGGATTACTTATTAATTATAAAAAAAATCATGTTATTAATCCAATTTAAATGGTAGCCAATTAATTCTTTTGAAACTAGAATAAAATAGGAAAATGAGAACACATGGTGAATATTTGAGACACTAGGCATAGTGTGTGTGAGTAATCCCTTTATACAAATTAAATACATGCATATGCATAGTGCCTTTCACATGTTACATGGATATGTAAAATTTAAAAAAGAATATGTAAAGTTTCTAGTTGTCAAAAATGAGTTCATTAAGGTGAGGATAATTTTGAACACTAGATGAAGATGTGAATAATGGAATTACATAAAAATTATTTAATTTGTATGTCATGACCCATCCCCCGGGGCCTGTGTCGTGACTACCCCAAGCCCGCCTTCCATAGGCCAGGGGATGGTGACTATCACCGAAAGGCATATTCCCTAAAAACCGGGAAGGCATTTCCCTGTAAACTCACACAACTAAGCACAAAGTAAGATACAAGAACAAAGTAACCTATAATGTAAACAAGGTGTGTACAGAAAGTAAAGGGGTCCAGAATACAAGCCCAACTGAAAAGAACAAGTAAAACTGGAAAGTACAAGTAAATGGAAAATTACAAGTAAAAATGAAAACAGATCTTGTGAACACCCACCAAGGATCCTACCTGAAGGGTAGGTACATCTCTCGAATAGTCATCTCTGTGGTATGACTCATCTAATGTACACATCCAAGCTACCTCCAGTCCTTGTACTCTCGTCCTCAATCAACATTGTCCTTCGTCTGCACCAAACACAACAAGGTGCAGGCATAGCCTGTGCAGGGGTGAGTATAACGATACTCAGTAGGGTCCCTGAGACCGTCAAAGGTCTCACAAAATCCACAAAGAATAACCACAATGCATAAAAGAAACTGAAAACCCTACTTAGTTAAATTCCCATACATATAACTAATTTTTCGAGTATACCCATCTCAATAATGAGGAAACACAGGGCCCAACTCAAAGCCCAATGCTCAACTATTCCATGGAGGAAGGAATACCACGAAGGTGAGTACCACAAAGGTAGTACCACATAGGTAAAGCCACACAAAAAAAATACCCCAAAGTAATCATCACACAGAAGAATACCACAAAGATAAGGACTCATCTCACACCAGGTATAACTTAGGTATGGTAGTAAAGATGATTAGACGTAACTACTGAATCATCTTACTATGTTGAGAGATAGAGCTACGTAGGATCCTAAATCATCAGACCCACATAGGATCCTAGTATATCATACCCATGTAGGATCCTAGATTAGTCCCATGTGGATTCATAGAGCAGATCCATGTGGGATCCTAGAATACAAACCCACGTAGGATCCCAAATCACAGACCCAAGTAGGATCCCTTTCTCATGTTACAGCCAGCCACAGGGTTCCCGCACTAAGCTCGCATGATTCCAGGATGATCCGCTCCTCAAGCCACAAGTCGATATTCCAACTACCATGAAGTCCCATGAAGTATTATCCCAAAGTACTGCGATGTAAAATGGGTATCAACGTAACAGATGGTGCATCAATCAGATGCCCGGTCTGTAAGTTATTAGTCTTTTAGTCCCGAGGGCCCAGTTGGATTCGGGTTCAATCCAACTCGGACATAACCCAACTTTAACAAAAACATAAGTGGGGTATACCAAAAAAACCATATCGATCCAAGGTTTTTGGCGTCACAGACTGTTCATCAAACGGACGCCCATAGGTCAAGTTATAGCTGAAAGAGTGAAAAGAGGTCGAAGCTCGTCCGGGTCTGGTCTGACCCGGTCGGGCCGACCCGGCCTGACCCAGGTCGAGCCCTAGGTCTAACCTGGCCCACTGGGTGGCCCTCTGTGGCCTGAGGCTGGGTGGACCCATTGTGGGGTCCGCCCTAGCCACCACCCAAGGTGGAGGTGCCCCCTGGGTACCCTGAATGGCTGGGCTGTTCAGGTTGGGTGGCTGACTGGCAGGCGCCACGTGGTGCCAGCTACTGGAACGTCAGACCTGAGGTCCCTCTTAGCTCCCCAAATGGACAAACATCCCTCCCACCTGCACGGCGCTATTGCATACCGCGCCACCACCGGCGGCCGACAGTGATCCGGCCGCCCCTTCTTCGCCATCGCGACCTCATGTCATGGCACCTACACGCTCAGCGGTGCGGACGTGCACCACCACACCATTCACACGGCTGGCCGAGCGCTAGCCGCCTTCCCGTTCTCCACCGTAGCCCACGGGCCGTAGCCCTTCTCCGGAAGCGCGGTCGTGCCGCCGCTTCCGTCACAGCCGACCAGAGTGCCGGCCGCCGCTCCCGATCCCTTCCGACACCGGTCACTAGCACCAGTAGCCGACGAAGTTCCTCGGGTCACCGAGTGCGCCCTGATATCCCATTATTTATTCCATAGACTCCCACACTCGTATCGGGACATCTCCATCAATTGAATACCACCAAGGTTGGAAATTGCTCAACCCAAAAACGAGCCGTGGAGAACACCAAAATCCACAAGGGTTGTGGAGAGGTCGGGCTGTGTTCGTTTGGCCCGCACTCTCCATGTTAGAATGGTAACAAGCGGCATAGTTGTTCTTGAATCGAGAATAATTGAAATAATGGGTAAGGGGTATACAAAAGCAACAATCCCTATCTCAAAGATTCATTGATGTTGGTGAGGAGAGGGAAATACGGGCGTTAGTTCATCATCGTTGAAGACGTTCATCATTGGAGATCCTTCGACAGAATTCTTCATTTGAGAAATGTTTATCTTTTGGAGAAAGTGTTTCTCCAAAGTTCTCCCTAAGTCTCCATTTTCCAACACTTACCCAATTCAAAAAAAAATAAGTTCCAACTTATTAAATTAAGTTTTATTAATTTAACTATAGTTGGAACATTAATTAATTTTGAAGTTGGCACAATTAATTGGAAAAGAAACTAAGAGTCACCTCCCCTCATTAAATAGGGAGTTCATGTGGTTGGGTGGTCCCCATCACAAAATTCAAATTGTGAGGATTAAAATTAAAAAATAAAATAAATATAGTTTATTTTATTTTCTCTGATGAAAATTTCGAAAACTAAAAACCACCTTCGACCTAATACATTCAAATTCAAGGTCTCCTTAAGAGAATATCGGCGCTACGAGATCAACGGTGCCCTCATATTTCAATTCTGAGCACCGATTCAAAAGTTACAAAAACCCGCTCACACGCTTACTTAAAGTACTTAAGAAACTTCAGAAAAACATTCTAGGCTCTACAAGCCTTGGAATCAAGTACAGTAGGAAACTATAGACTCAAATATTTCCATATAATTTTAAAAAAATTATATGTAATTTCTAGGTCTTTATATTCTCCCCACCTCAGGGCTTTGCATCCCCGAAAGCCACATCACAAAAACTAGGAAAACAAGTGGGGGTACTGAGCACAAATCTGAGCCTCCTACTCCCACGTGCTCTCCTGGAGGTTCTCGTGTTGACAACGTACATGAACTAAAGGTATTGATCGACCACAAAGGACCCGCTCCTGTTGATCCTCAATCTCTACTGGAACCTCCGTAAATGTCACCCCATCATCGATGTCCAACTTTCCGTGGTTGATGACATGAGATGGGTAATGCACGTATCTCCTCTTCTTGGATACATGGAAAACGTCATGCCCCCGGTGCTATTGAGGTGGAAGAGTTAAGCGGTAACCGACCTCACAAACTATGTTAAGGAACTGAAAGGGTCCGATGAACCTTGGAGATAACTTTCTGCCCCATCCAAATCTCCACAAACCTCATTGAGGTGATACCCATAGAAAGACATGGTCACCATAGTAGAACTCTAGAGGTCTCCGTCTCCTATCGACATAAGACTTCTGCCTGCTCTGTGTAGTCTTCATTTGCTCCTGGATAATATGAACCTTCTCTGTGGTAGCCTATACCATCTCTGGTCCCTTGAGTGCTGACTCCCCTGGGTCAGTCCAACACAAAGGTGATCTACAAGGTCAGCCGTACGGAGCCTCGAAAGGTTCCATCCCAATGGTGGAGTGGTAGCTGTTGTTGAATGAAAACTCCACAAAGTGAAAGTGATCCTCCCAGCTATGAATAATGTTGAGGATGCAAGTACAAAACATTTCCTGGAGGGTCTATATGGTCCGCTCAGTCTGGCCATCCGTTTGAGGATGGAAGGCGGTGCTCAAATGAAGCTGCATCCCCAAAGTCTCCTACAACCCCTTCCATAGCCGGGAAGTGAAATGTGCATCATTATAGGAGACAATCGTCAAGGTTATTCCATGTAGCCTCACAATATTCTATACATAGTGGAGTCCCAAGGTCTCTACTGAACCCTACTCTCTGGTTAGTAGGAAGTGGGCCGACTTGGTGAGTCGGTCGACGATCACCCAGATAGAATCATGACCCATGGATGTACATGGACGTCTTGTCACAAAGTCCATGGATATTCTGTCCCACTTCCACTCTGGGACCTCTAAAGGATGATGTAAGTCTGCTGGTACCTGATGATCCACCTTCACTTGCTGACAAGTGAGGCATTGAAAGACAAACTCTGCTACTGCTTTCTTTATTCCTAGACACTAGTGCTATCATCGGAGGTCCTGATACATCTTTGCCACTCCTGGATGTACCACTATAGGGGATGTGTGGAACTCCCTCAACACTTCCTCCTGAAGCGACACTGGTACCATGGTACGTTCTCTGAAAAGGATGACGTGCTCCTCACCTTCAGAAAATCCATCAGGTGCCTGTCCTGTGGATATCTGATCACATCGAGCCTCGCAGTCAGTGTCCAAAAACTGTGCCTCCATGACTCGCTGAAGGAGTGGGGGAGTGACTATAAGATACTGATGAAAATATGCTCCATCTCGATCCACAAAGGATATCTGCAAAGCAGCCACCTGCTTCGTCGCCTCACATAGCAGCTGTATACCAGATCTCCTACTGAGTGCATCTGCTACAACATTCCACTTCCCAAGAGTATAGACTATCTCGAAGTCATAGTCCTGGAGGAACTCAAGACAACTTCACTGACTCAAGTTTAGGTCCTTTTGGGAGAAGATATACCTGAGACTCTAGTGAGCAGAGTAGACAGTGAAACTCTTGCCCATCAGATAGTGTCGCCACATCTTCAAAGCGAATACCACTCCTTCTAACTCAAGGTCGTGGGTAGAATAATTCTACTCATGTTGTATCAGTTGTCAAGAACCATATGTGATAACTGATCACTCCTACATCAGGACACATCCTAGCCCAATCCCTGATGTGTCACAGTAGACTACGTACCCAACACCTTCCTCTAGAAGTCTCAGGATGGGGGAACTAGTCAGCCTCTGCCTAAGCTCTTAAAAACTCCACTGGAATCTCTCCAACCAAACGAAGGGTTTCCCCTTCTTCATCAATGTTGATAAAGGTGCTACAGCTCTAGAGAAATTTGGAAAAAATCTCTGGTATTATCCGGCCAAACCCAGAAAACTCCGTACCTCTATCACACTCCTGGGTGGCTCCCAAGCAAGTACCACCTCAATCTTCGCAGGATCCACCACAACTCCAGCCTCTGAGATGAAATGTCCCAAAAAGTGAACCTCTTGGATCTAGAACTGGAAACTTGAGAGCATACCATAAAGATGGTGCTCTAGGAGTGTGTCCAAAACTACCTGCAAATGATAGGCATTCTCCTCCTCGATAGCTGAGTAGATCAGAATGTCGTCGATGTAGACTACTACAAATCTATCAAGGTATGGCTGAAAGATCTTGTTCATGAGTCCCATGAACACAGATGGAGCATTGTTCATGCCAAATGGCATGACCAAAAACTCATAATGGTCGTACCGAAATCTGAAAGCCATCATCTTCACATCCTCATCTCTTACTCTGAGCTGGTGATAGCCTGATTCAAGGTCTATATTCGAGAACCACCGTGCTCCCTTCAGCTGATCAAAGAGGTCATCAATCCTTGGAATTGGGTACTTGTTCTTCACGGTCACCTGGTTCAGGAGCCAATAGTCAACACAATGTCTCAAGCTCCCATCCACCTTCTTGGAGAACAAAATCGAGGCTACCCAAGGTGAAACACTGGGATGGATGAACCCCTCCCCCTGTAAGTCCTCCAGCTGTACCCACAGCTCACGAAACTCCGTGGGAGCCATCTTATATGCTGGTGTAGATATCAGTGCCATCCCGGGGTATAAGTCAATGTAAAATTCCACCTCTCTATGAGAAGGTAGACCCAAAACATTATCAGGGAAGACATTCGTGTATTGGTCCACCACTACAGGATAGCTCGAAATCTCCACATCAACCGCTCTGAGAGTAAGGCTAGCCAACTGATGAGTGATCGGCTGCACTCTCCCCCAGTTAATTCCATCCTATGCTACAAATTCTACCTTCTCACTGATGAAGGTAAACCTAGTCCCATCCTCACGGATACACCACACTTTTTTCCTAATGCAGTCGATCTGGGCATGGACTGTAGATAACCAATCCATCCCCAAGATGATGTTGTAAGGCCTCAATGCCACTACTAGAAGAGCCCAGCTGAATCTCTCACCTACTAGAGTAATCTCACACTATCGACACCAGTGTGTAATCGTCAAATCCTATCCCGTAAGAGTATCTAGCCATAAGGATAGAGCCAACGGCTCCACCGAAATCTCCGAGATCCAAACGAGGGCAGTGGACATAAAAGAATGTCTGGAAGCTGTGTCTATAAGTACTTCAGCTAAGGTGGAGTAGACATAGATTATACCTCGTATCATCTCCAGAGTACCTTGATCGTAGGCCTCAGATGCTTGGAGCTAAGCTCGCCCCTATCCACCCGCTCCCTGTGGTCGGGGTGGACCACCTAGTGGTGGTGGCGGTAACACCTCAAATCGTCGCCCACCACCAGCAGCATGACCAACTCCTCTACCACGTCCTCCTAATCTCTACGGACCTCCTCGGTCGAACCTATGTCTCTTCCTGGGAGGTCCTTTGACCATCTACTGATCATCCATATGGCGGGTCGGGCAGTCACGAGCCATGTGACCCTGCCCGCCGCATGCGTAACACTACCTGCTCCTCACATGACTGGCTCTGTCTTGGGTGCCCTGCACAACCGCCCCTGAATCCTATGGTCATCCACCTGTAGGTATGGTCCTCTTGGACCTCTGTGACATCTGTCTACTACCAGCTACATAAGACTCTACTACGCGATTCCTAGTGGTGGGTTTCGCTACTAGTGACTTCTCAGTAAGAAAACTCTCCACTATGAGGGCTCTCTCTAACACCCCCTCCTCCGTCACGATGCCTGAGAGACATCATCGAAGCCCTGTTCTTCTGCCTGAGTCCTTGATAAAAGGTCCAGGCCCTATGGAATGGGTTCCTCACCATATCAGTGGAGTAGCATGAGAGGTCAGTGAACCTTGTTGAGTACTGAGCCACATTCATGCTGCCCAACTGCAGATGAAGAAACTCTTACATGCGCACTACGCGAAGGGTCGATGGGACAAACTCTGCCAGAAATAGGCTCTCAAAGTCTTCCTAGAGAAGTGTCACCTCGTCGTGAACCTGGGGAATCAAGAGCCACCATCTGCCCACTTCTACATGTATAAGACCTGTGTCAAGGATCAACATGAGAACAGATGGTGTCCCTACCAGTCGGAAGACGCTCATCACAGCCTCTAGCCAATCCTCAACAGCCTATGGGTCCGTCTCACCCCTAAACCTGGGTGGCCTCTGGCACTGTAACTCATGAAAAGTGCTCAAGAGGCGTGCACTCTCTACTGATGGGGCTGGTGGAACCGGTGGCCCAAAGGGTAATGGTACCACTGGTGCCTCGATTGAAAAAGGGCCTTGCACCGAGGCCTCATCGATCGGTGGGCTATCACAACACGCTCAACCCGGAACCTGTGATGGCTGTCTACATAGATGCATCCTGAAAATAAACAGGTGCACCACGATCAATAAGTTATACCTGGTGAGCTGACTCAAAGAGATAACAAAGAAAACTTTTCAAAACACACACGCAATCAGTGTTTTCATGTACTGAGTTAGAAATCAGAATTCATGGTCCTGGTGTATGGATACGTCAGCTGACATACCAACACTGGATTACCTAAACTGATAACCACACTCATAATACTTAACACTATTACCGTTTAAATATCAGAGACCAATGTTCTATGGTAGAACCAAATCCTCTGATACCAATTTTTCATGACCCGTCCCCCAGGGCCCGTGCCGTGACTACCCCAAGCCTGCCCTCCATAGTACAGGGGCTGGAGACTAGCACCGAAAGGCGTATTCTCTAAAAACTGGGAAGGCATTTTCATTTTAACCTGTGGACTCACACAGCTAAGAACAAAGTAGGATACAAGCACAAAGTAACCTATAATGTAAAAAAGGTGTGTAAAGAAAGTAAAGGGGTCCAGAATACAAGCCCAACTGAAAAGAACAAGTAAAACTATAAAGTACAAGTAAATTGAAAAGTACAAGTATAACTGAAAACAACTCCTCCGAACACCCTCCAAGGATCCTACCTAAAGGGTAGGTACAACTCTCAAACAATCGTCTCTGCGGTACACCTCGTCTAATGTCCACCTCCGACCTACCTCCACTCCTGGTACTCTCTTCCTCAGTCATTATTGTTCGTCGTCTACACCAAACACAACAAGGTGCGGGCATAGCCCGTGCAAGGGTGAGTATAACGATACTCAGTAGGGAACCTAAGACCCTAGAAGGTCTCACAAAATCTACAAAGGATAAACCAAAAAGCATAAAAACAACTAACAACCCTACTTAGGTATATGCCCATACATATACCTAAGTTTTCGAGTATACCCATCTCAATCATGAGGAAACATAGGGCCCAACTCAAAGCCCAAAGCTCAAATGTTCCATGAAGGAAGGAATACCACAAAGGTGAGTACCACAAAGGTAGTACCACACAGGTAACACCACACAGAAAAAAAATACCAAAAATGAATCATCACACAGAAGTGTACCACAAATATAAGGACTCAGCTCACACCAGGTATAACTTAGGTACGGTAGTAAAGATGATTAGATGTAACTACTAAATCATCTTACTCTATTGAGAGGCAGACCCAAGTTGGATCCTAAATCATCAGACCCATGTAGGATCCCAGTACAGGAGACCCACATAGGATCCTAGAGTAGTCCTACATGGATTCCTAAAGAGGATCCATATGGGATCCTAGAACATAGACCCAAATTGGATCCTAAAGCACAGACGCACGTAGGATCCCTTTCTTATGTTACAGCCAGCCACAGGGTTCCCGCACTAAGCTCACTTGATTCTGGGAGGGTTCTCTCCTCAAGCCACAGGTCGATACTCCAACTGCCATGAATTATCATGAAAAAGTATCCCAAAGGAATTCCATGTAAAAGGGGTCTTAATGCAATAGATGATGTGTCAATCGGACGTTTGGTCTGTAAGTTATTCGCCTTTTAGTCCCAAGGGCCCGATTGGATTTAGGTTCGATCCAACTCGGTCGTACCCCAACATTATCCAAAACTCAAGTGGGGTATACCAAAAGGGTTATCTCGATCCAAGGATTAGGGAGCTGTAGACGGTTCGTCAAACGGACGCTCGTAGGTCAAGTTATAGACGAAAGACTGAAAAGGGGTCGAAGTTGGTCTGGGTCTGGTCGGACCTGACCTGGGCCAACCCGACCCAGTTTGGATTGACCCGTCCCGACCAAAGTCCGGTGATAGGTCCAACTCGGCCTCCTGGGTTCGGCCCTGCCCGCTGGGTCTGGCCCGACCCACTGGGTCCGGCCCGTTGTGACCCGCAGTTGGGGGGCCCCCACAGTGGGGTCCTCCCTAGTTGCCACCCAAGTGGGAGGCACCCCCATGGTACCATGAACGGCTGGGCCGTTCAGGTTGGGTGGTCGACCGGCTGGCACCATGTGGCATCGAAAACTGGCATGCGGGACCCGGGGTCCCGCTCGTCTGCCCGGTGGGCCGGACGGCCGGCCCGCCTGCGTGGCACGGTCACACGCTGCACCACCACCGGCGGCCAGAAGCGAGCCGGCCAACACTTCTTCACCGCCGCAGCCTCGTGCCGCGACCCCTACATGTCCGGTGGCGCGGATTCCCACCGCCCATCCCCTTCACATGGTCAGTCGAGTACTGGCCGTCGCCCTTGCTCCTCCGCGGCCGACGGGCCGCGACCCTTCTCCGGCAGCGCGGTCATGCCACTGTCGTCATCGCAGCCGGCCGGAGTGCTGGCCACCGCTCCTAAGCCCTTCCAGCACCGGTCGTCATTACCCGTTTCCAGGAACGTTCCTCAGGCCACCGGGAGCGTCCCGGTGGCCCGTTCTCTCACTCATCTCGGGACATCGCCATCGATTCAAGACCACCACAGTTGGAAATTGTTCAACCAAAAAACAAGCCACGAAGAACACAAAAATCCACAAGGGTTGTGGAGAGGTCGAGCCGTGTTCGTTTGGCCCACCCTCTCCGTGTTAGAATGGTAGCAAGTGGAATAGTTGTTCGTGAATCAAGAAGAAAAAAAAGACCGGATAAGGGGTATACCAAAGCAATAATCCCTACCTCAAAGATTAGTTAATGTTAGTGAAGAGAGGGTAAGACAGACATTAGTTCGTCGTCGTTGAAGACGTTCCTCATTGGAGATCCTTCGACGGAGTTCTTCGTTGGTGAAATGTTCGTCGTTTAGAGAAAGTGTTTCTCCAAAGTTCTCCATGAGTCTCCCTTTGCCAACACTCCCCCAATTCAACAAAAAGAAGAGCCAAATTATTAAATTAAGTTTTATTAATTTAACTAGAGTTGGAACATTAATTAATTTTGATGTTGACACAATTAATTGGAAAAGAAACCAAGAGTCACCTCCCTCATTAAAGAGGGAGTTCAAGGGGTTGAGTGGTCCCCATCACAAATTTCAAATTGGGAGGATTAAAATTCAACAATAAAATAAAGCTAGTTTATTTTATTTTCTCTCATGAAAAGTACAAAAACTAAAAACCACCTTGGAGCTACTGTGGTCGAAGTGAAGGTCTCCTTAAGAGAATATCAGAATTGCAAGATCAACAGTGCCCTCAGATTTCAATTCCGAGAACTGGTTCAAAAGTTACAAAAACCCGCTCGCATGCTTACTAAAAGTACTTAAGAAACTTCAATAAAACATTCTAGGATCTCCAGGACTTGGAATCAAGTACCATCAGAAACTACAGACTCGAATATTTCAATTCAATTTAAAAAAATTACATGGAATTTTTGGGTCTTTACATGGTATAAATAAAGTGATTTTAAAAAAATATTTATTTTTAGAACCTAGGAGAATGTTTGAGTAGAAGCTTCCTTTTGTTAGGGTCATATTTCCACTTTTATGTAACATGTTACCACTATTTTTTTAGAACTAGAATTTGAATTGAAGTAAGTTAATAATTGGCCTCATATATGATGCATGATGACTTTAGAAGTAAATTATTCTTTTCTTCATTGGTTACTTAGTGAGTATTTGAAATAAGGTTGGATTACATTTTAATATATTATTTGAAAAGCCTAACTCTAAGTATCCACTATTTTTATGATTATCTTTTCATGCTTCTTTTTGAGATGAATAAAAAAACATTTTTCCATTTTTTAAAATGATAAAAAGCATTGTATTGATTGCGGAAATCAATGATTAATTATGGGGGAAATTTATGTGTACATTAAATCACTTTATTTTCCACATCTTTTACTTAATTTTTTCATCATTTAATTATTATTTTTTTATAAAATAATTACATTAGTTTAATTTTATAATTTAATTTGTTGAATAATCATTTTATAATTTATTTTTTTATTTTACGCTTTTAAAGTTATTATTTGTTCTTATTTAATTTTATGTGAATTAATTCTCTAATTAATTTTTAATATTTTAATTATAATTTTTCTTTTAAATTTATGTCATTAATGTATTTAATAATTAAATAATTTTTTAATTTATTTTCATTTAATTAACCGAATCATTAATTTAAATTTTAATCTTTTAATTTTGTATTATTAATTAGTTTAACATTAATTAATAAATTTTAATATATAATTTGATTTTAATTTTTAATTTAATTTGAATGTTTTATTTCAATATAGTTTTTTAATTATCGAGTCATTTATTTGTTTGGGGTAATAACTTTAGTTTATAATTTAAGTTAAGTTTTTAGTTTTTAGTTTTATCTTGTTTAAATAATTAATTAGTAAATTGTTTTAATTAATTCATTTTTTTAATTTACGTTTTTATTTATATAATAAAATAATTATTTTAGAATTTTAAACCTACAATTTCTTTTATTCTTAAATGTGTTAACTTGTTTTGTTAACTGATAATTTTAAATTATTACAGATGTGTTACCACCAAATTTGTCATTTTATATGAGTGAGTCATTAATAATTTTCTATTTTTTTCATTGTGTATACATCACCTAGATTCACATCCAGATTCATTTCCAACTACCTACAGGTTTTTCAGTTAGAAGTATTTTTATAATTTGACAAGGAGTGAAGAAACAAAGGTAACCTGTTCGATGATTTCAACCATACCAAGCTGATTCGGCAGAAGACATAGCTGACCAGTGCCAAGACAACACAAGACATTAAAAATTTGAATACGTATAATAGAAGGGGTATCTAATTCATTTGGGAGATATCTTTTCACATTATTTGGGACTTTATTAGACACCGAAGAGCAGGAGCATGACAAAGATAGGAGAAGACTTATAGAACATGAGAATCAACATCACATGATTTGAGAGGTAGATTTCTTTCTCAAATTTTGTATTTCCTTATTCTATAATTCAACTGTTTTATATTTCTATCTTGAATATGGTTTTGGGATACACTTTTAAACTTGAGGATTTCTAATTATACTGGTTAATTCTTTTCTCTTCTCCACATCAATTTTTACAATGAATTTAAATGGATCATCAAGATCAATTTCAATTCAGTATTTGTTTCTGTATTTCATTCACTATTTTCCCTATTTGTTTATTATAGCTCCAATTCTTACCTAGTTACTTAGAAAAATAGTTGTTTCATCATACTGGATTCATTAAAAATTTAATAGATATGATATGAAATGATATTTTTACCCACTATTTACAATGGTGGGACTTATTTTGAGAAATTTAGGTAGCCCAGCCTTCCCTATGGGTTCAAACCTTTACTGTTATACTAGTGTAGGTTTATAAATAATATTTTTAGGGATGTGACTACCTATGAACCTATAAATCATAACAAAAAATTCATTAAAATGAAATTAAAAAATTATAAAAAATTATAAATAATAAATTCCAATAAATTTTATTATCTAGTAATGATAGAATTTTGGATCAAAATGAAGAACAACACCACTATTATGAAACCAATTCAAAACAATCAAGATTACTCACCTATGATATTGAAAATAGATAAAAACTAACTAATATACATATTAGAAATAATTAAAAATTAAATTTATAAAATATTATAGATTTTAAAAAGGTTATGAAATAGGAAATTAAGATACATATTTGTGTTGTACAGAATATTCAAGCACTTTAGTGGAAGTCAGAAAATAAGGTAAGGGGCTATTTGTCTCGGATTTGATTTCTTTGAGACATATTTATTATTATGAACCATGAAATATTTTCTATGGTTTTATTATTTACTAATGATTTTCTTTTACTATATTCATGTAATTCATTGGGTTTGAATATCCATATCATATTATTTATTTACATGGATTTCAATTCAAAGTATACTATGTTTGAAAGAGTCTTTGTTAAACCAAATAGCTTTGTTGAGTTTGAATTATTCTTATTGAACTTCTATATTATGATTTTGGTTTATTTCACCCTATAATTTTATTTCATGGTTTGTTCTCCCCCTATGAAGATAATTATTTTTTATTCAAATATTTTACCTTGATGAATTTATTCTTAAAAAGTTATTTCATTGTTGAGAATAATTCTGACCATATTTTATGATGGTTTCCCATTATTTTCCATATTTTATTTTCTCTAGAATTTTATCCATTATAATTGGAAACCTAATTATGTTTTTTCTCATGTTAACATCATAATTCCCTTATCCACTATGTTTTTTACTATTTTTATGATATGGGTTTTAAATAAATATATCTAAAAATATTAAAAAGTGTGTTCCATCCATTCCAAATAATGTTTTTATCTCCCACTCCAAATTTCTATTTTATAACTATTATTTCTTTTTGAGGACCTATTCTCGAAGTTTATTTTTAAAGGAAACTTCTTTCCAAAGTTTTCACATAACCTTTTTGAAAACTTCTTGTTCTTTTCAATGCACATATTTTGATAATTATTTTAAAAAAGTAAACGTTTTCAAAAATATTTTCACATAATATTTTGGATAATTTATGTATTTTTTTATGAAATAATTATTGAGTTTTTTTTCCAAATAATTAATCTGAAAATCAATTCTTTTAAATTTCTCAATAGTGAAATTTCCAAAAATGGGTTTTCAAAGTTACCCATACCTTCGTCACTTACAGAAAAGTTAAAAGAGTTAGCTAAAATATATTAGGATTTAACAAATTTTTTCCTATTTATCTTAAATGGAATTATATAATTGGATGTTATTTTTCAATAACCACCCTCTGTATGTTTTTATATAATAATATTTTGTGGTGATTGAATTTTTGGTATTAACCATTGACATTCTTGGAGTTGATTTTGGGGATACCATATGAAAATTTCATGAAACACAATTTTTTCCCATGGGTTCTTCAAGATATAATGAATGGTTTATTTCAAGTGGGACACATATATATGGATGAGTGATAGGTGGGGTCATATATTTCCCTCCAATTCATTGGATGAATTTTGATATCAAATTTGATAAGGATGTTGATCATGAGCATTTTTTTCATTCATAATATATAGCATGGGAATTTTTTTTTGTTCCCAACATGCATCATGGGAATTTTTTTTTCATAACATATGGAGTGGGATTTTTTTTACAACATGAAGCATGTACATTTTGTTTGTTCACAACATGAATCATTGGAATTTTACTTTTTCACAACATAAAGCATGGACATTTTTTTTGTGAAAAACTTGAAGCATGGAATTGTTTTGTTAACAATATAAAGCATATATGTATATATATTTTCACAATATTATAATTTCTATATGACTATGTTTATCCTAAATTTATTTGTTATTATAGTTTTCAAAGGCATTTAACATTTCCATACCACATTCCTATGATATTCTATCTAGGATCATGTTTATCTAATGATGTTTACACACTCTTTTGATTCATGTATTATGTTATGTAACGCCTTATTCTATGGTTCTTATTTACAATATATTATTTATTGGTCATTACATTCTTATATATCTTGATTATACCCATATAATCATCATATTGTCATGTATGATCCTTAATTTTTAACTCTTATGATTACCCTTACTGAGCATCCAATCCCCCACCTTACTTATATTTTTTATAAAACTGAGAACATTCCCAAAAGGAAATGCATCCTTTATTGAAATGAGACAAATTTACACAAAAAAGTAGGATTATTCGTAATAGTACCTTTTCAAAAAGGAAAAAAGATCCTTCACAATGTCATTGAGAAATGTAGACATAGTAGCATAAATCCCTTTATTAGAAATTCCATTAGGCAAATATTTTTATTCACAATAAGTATGAGTGATGATATAATTCAGGGATAAAAGTGAGTTCATGCAGTTTCTCCATCTGGTAGTGGTATTAAAATAAAGATATATAATTTAATTTCATATTTCTGGTACAAAAGTGGTAGAATCACACTCAAGAAACAAGTTAATCCAACCAAATTGCTTTTATATTTCAATCAAATTATTTATTCCAAGCATTTCAACTTCAAGAGAAGAGTTGGTTCCAAAAGGACCATTATAGAATATCATTTCATCTCCAAGATAATTTATAATGATATCACTATATCTATAAGGTCCTATATTTTCTCTCAAAGATCTATCAGTTATTAATTTAATCTATCCCAGAATTGGTTAAATCCACAAGACTTCCATACTTCCCATAGGATGCTGATAATTACTTGTAATTACAAAATGATTAAGCATAGTAAAATCATGAATAAAGTTATCACAAAAACCATTTTGAATATAATATTCCTTTTTTATAGCCACAATGAATTGAGGAAAATATGACAGTAAATAGAATATAGCATTCTCATGGATCATTTTGTTCCAACCAGTCTATATCACATGGATGATTTTCATACTGAAATCCAAGAATAGGTTCTACAACTTATGGGAAAGAATCACATTTGTTTAAGAAAAAATATTGTCATGAATACGAGCTGTATAGGGAAGTGAAACATCAAACATGTCAGCATCAACATCCTGCACTGTGCCAGCAGTCCCACATCTAAGACACATATGATCAAGATTGTCCCTGTGCTGATTTCACATCACACATTACAAACATAAGTTGATTATAATGTTTTATAGGAAGTTATCTCAAGGAAGGATGGTGTGTATGATTCTCTATTCAGGGGAAAACCTTAAAGGAAGTATCCATAAATTGTTCAAACACTTATCCTAGAAATTACAATGAACCTATACATCCATTTTGTATTCCAATATTAAGAACAACCATCCATTTATGGAAGGTTCCAATATTATGGAATCTTTAGCAATAATGAAGTTTCATGTCATAATAATATCTTTGATTTTATCAGGGAGGTTTATAAGTAAATCTCTATTTGATAATTAATGAACACATTAATGTCAAGTGAATGGTATGTGGATCATATACAATTAATGAGAGGTGTACCTATCCAGTTTTCTAACAAAAAAATTTAGATAAGAATTAATGCTGTCTGGCGAGTGAGAATTTACTATAATCCTAGAGAAAGAGGTTTTAAAAGTAGACCAAACATAGGATTCCATATAATTTAAATTTCAATATTTGATCCTTCTATTGAATCTTATTTTTAGAAATTAAAGATCCTCATATTTTTCATTGATGAGTCTCTATATAAAATTTACTTTTAAATCTTGATTGAATTTAAAGATATTTTTTATGCTGATCCCTCTAAATTCAATTGGTTGATAGGATTTTTTCCATAAAATAGTTGCAATGTTTCTTTGAAGAATTATTCCACTCCATAAAAAGTTTTTGATGAAAGATCTTATACTTTTGATAAGAGAAACTAGCCATTTATAAACCATAAATGAATAGAGAAATTTTAAAACAATCACTACTTTCACTAGACTTATCCTTCCTTCCATCGAAAGAGTATTTCCTTTCTAAGAGGCCAGTTGGTTTTTAATTTGACTCATAATGTGAAAATAATCTCTCACACAAGGTTTTATATAGAACATGGGACCACTATGATAGTTTAATGAGAGATAACCCTCTCTAATTACCATCTCATCGGAAATGCCAATTTTTTTAGTGATAAGAATTTTCTTTCCAAAATATAATAATTTTTTTCCAACTAATCACTTTCCTCAAGACTCTTTCAGTGAATATGAGAAAATTATTGAAATTATTGATGTTTATATTTTTTAATTAGGTGAATAATATTATGTCATCATAATATAGTAAATGGGTGGGGGAAACAAGACGTCTTCCATCACTGATGGGTTTGATTTTGTTGTTATTCCCCATGTAAAGAATGAGTCTTCTCAGGTAATCTTCAGCGATAGAAAAAATAATGGCAGAAAGTGGATCACCCTTTTTGAAAACTATGGGGTATGTAAAATAACCATCAGGAGATACTTTGAGAAGAATAGAGATATAGTATGAAATTATAAGGATTCTATTCCATTTAATGAATGTCTTATCAAATCCAAAATTGCATAAAACCTTGAAAATTAAACTCAAATATAAAGTATCGAAGTATTTTCTAAAAATGGTATTTATGTAAATATTACTTACTTCGGTTGATTTCTTAATACATTTGACTCATTAAGAAGTGGTAATAAGGAAATATTGAATAGTTCTACCTTTAATGAATCCAAATTGACTTGAAGACACAATTCTTTTAGCAATTCCATACAGACTATTCTCATGAATTTTTAAAATGATTTTTAAATTGGGTTGACAAGGGAAACATTTCTAAAAAGGTTAATTTCATTTTCATTCTCAAATTTTTAAACGAGAGTAATAAATTGAGAATTATTACCTTGTGATAACTTCCTACCATTGAGAAAAATGATAAATCAGTCATCATACATCCACATGAATAATATCACAACAGGTTTGAAAGAAAGAGATTATGAACTCATATAGAATAGGTGATCTACCATGGATAATGACAAATATAGATTCCTTAAAATAAGATTCCATTGAAATAGTAGAGAGAATGTAATTAGCCTCATTATTGAACATTATTAGGATGATTCCTTCCATTATATTCATGTAAGAGTTTGGAACATTAAAACGTTTTCTGTAATAAGAAACAAAATATGCATCCAAATCTTCGCTATTATCAAGAAACACCCCATTATCATTTAGAATATCAATAGGCCTATTGATATTATTAACACTTTAGAGAGAATTAGAGAACTTAGTATTTTTTTCACCTACCTTATGCCATATAACTTTCAAGTCATCCGTTTTTATTCCTTATTCTGGATTAAGGAGACAATTGAGAACCCGAGTAATCCTATTTTTATGATCAAGAAACAATGAGAAATCATCATGATTGTTCTTCCCCTAAATAATATAAAGTAATGATTCAATATGAGAAATATTTTCATCCATTTTTCTTTAGTGATACCAACTCCAAACATTAAGATTTTTCTTAAGGACATTAATATTTAAGACAAAAGACAAGGCATCATCCTAAAAGTGAAATGTGTTCCATGTGTCTTTCACTAAGTTCTCACCATCAGGGTGCAAAGACCATACACAATTCAATATGAAGGTAAAAGCTGTTTTGACTTCTCTAGTGATTATTTTTTCAAAAATGGTTGATCATCAAAATTTAATTTTGCAAGATTAGTAGGGGAGATATAACTCTAGACCATAAGAGTTGCATCATTGAAAAAAACTCTATCCAACTTTATAGTCACCATTTTGTTGAGATGGTTTCTATAATAAGTGTATATAGTACCAGGAAAATTAACTTTATATAGGTTTATATCCTCAATGAATGTACTAAAATCCCTACTCGAAGTAGACGAATTTAATATGCCAATCTTCTCATTAAAATGAAGGATAAGATTAAAATATATAAGAATAGTCCATGGACCATTAAATACTATGCTTTTCACTTAAATATTCTTCTAAAGATCTCTTTTCTCAAGATAACCATTATAAGAATAGATAAAAGAGAAGAAATCTTATGTGAACAAATGGTTATAACTGAGGGTGACCATCCGTTCTGAAGAGTTAACAGAGGATGTTCCATCCAAACTTGAATAGGATAAAACCCAAAGTTTTTTATTATTTTTTCACGACTGATTTGTGTTAATGAGCTAATATACCAACACATTAAGAGTGGTAATACATTAAAAAAAACTTTTTGGATTCGAAAATCTAAGAGGTAGAGGCTTGTATTTCATGATGAAAATATTAATATATATAATAGTGTGGGGGATGGATATTCCCTAAAAATTCAAGAAAAGGATCCTCATTTAAACTTATTTTTGGATCAAGATATCCCTTTTTTCTTACCTCCAAATTATTTTGTTCATGGTTAATTTTATGATTGTCACTAACTCTTTGACCTAATTAATATGTCTTCTATTTTTATTTTTACATAGATTTTTTGGACTAGAGTAGTTGGATCCCCTAATTTGATCTGAAGATAGATGAGCAGTTGGAAAAAGTATTTCCACCACCCCACCTATAGTAATTCAAACACTCTATTCACTGATGCACTAAATACTACCTTCAGATCATGAGATATCCCACTGAATTTGTTGAAGTCATCACTGGAAATAAGGGATGAAACATATGTGGTCCTTTAATTATGTTTATCCAATAAATTTCCTGTACTATTAGGATGAGATAGTTTATATGTTATGGATCCCAAATTATATTTAGCAACATGATAAAGAGAATGATCTGATGATTTTGTGTATTGATCTGTAATATCCACGATTGAGACTGCACCCGATTCTTCTTACATTGAATTCATAAGATGTAAATTGTGACGAAAGTCAATACTATCATGGTACACAATAGAGGACATTATTATTCTATAAAAAAATATAGGATTATATATATTGTTATCAATTATTTCAAATCTATACTGAGAATTTGTTTCACCAGGATCTATGTCAGTTTGTAGGGTTTTTTTTTCTGTAGGTCTGTGATGGAAGTGTTTTGGTCATCACCAGAAATCCTAGTATTCCTATTGAATTCAATATTTCCTCTAATATTTAGTGAATTAGAGGATTCTCCTTATCCATTAATATGAGGTGAAATAGATCCCTTATTAATGTTGGGTGTTTCCACAAAGGAATTACTTTGTAGGGAGATAAAAAGTTTGGTGATCCGATGAATAAGGTCAGTTTAGATGGAATCATCCTCACAGATTGAAAATTATTGTTCACTTTCTCCATTAGCAGAAGAAACCTTAAAATTTCATTGGATTAAGTATGGATTTCCCAATTCACCCCCCTTTATTCTTTATCAATAAGGCCATCCCAAGGATAACCCATCATGATTTTAATGTCAAAGGAACTGGACTACTTCTTAAACCATTTACTCGAGTCATTATTATTTGAAGTATAACCTATATCAAGAGTAGAATATTTTCCTTTATTTATTTTTTAAACTCTTTACAATCATTATATCGTTGGAAGGATTCACCTTCTTATGGATCACGTTGTAGTTTGAAGTAGAATTTCCTAAAATCCTCTATAACTAACTAAATGGTGGATTATATTCATAATCAATTTTAGCCTCAATTTTTTATTCATTGATACTGAAATTTATCATATCTGAGTGTGTTGAATCAAATTTATCCTCAAATAGAATCCTGTAATAAAGGTTAATTTCTATATTCATAGTTTTTTATCTAAATTCAGGGGGATACCAATAGAATCTATAAGGTCTTTAGTAATATTAGTATGCCAAAATACCTAGTTCAAATCATGTAATCCTACCATGATTTTTAATATAGGATTTTATTTATTAAGGGGATTTAAATTCATACAACATTAATAAATTCTTTGTATTCCTTGCTTCAAGTGAATGTTTACAGTTCTTCTCACTCGATCCAGATCCTTCTTGCTCCCCATAATAACATGAAAAAATCCTCTTCCAATAAAAATCATTTTTAGTCACTCCCACCCCAAAAATGAATGATTCAAGACTTTAGATCTGGGATGGACCATGATTTGCCTCTATTGGAGTATGAAAACCCCCCAAGAATGGAGAACTTATATATTTCATGTTGTTGTTGAAGGGAATCTGGATTTGTAACTTCCAAGATTCTACCTTAACCTATTCTCTTAAAAGCTGAAGGTCTGGGGTAGTCATCCTTGGATGGATCTGTATCATGGAGAGACTCAAAGAAAGAAATTCTTTTTTCTTTGGAAATTTTCATATCCTCATAAGAAAATAGGTATTCAAGATTTTGTTTCTTATATACCTAATCCTAAAATTCATTAAACCTTCCATTCTTGGGATAGTGTGATTATATATGATATTTAAAGTTTAACATATCGAAGTGTTGTAAAATAAAGATATATTATTGAGTTGTTATAGTTGGAATCAGAGAAATATTTAGTTTTTTTTTTATGAATTAGTTTAGTTATTCTTTCAGATTAGGATATTATCAATTGGGGATATAAATTTCATCAAGGAGTGATAAGTTATGGTTGATTATAATTCTAAAGGTATATATAACCCTTTAGTTTTGGTGAGGTAATATTGAACATTTTAGGGATTATAATAAGATAAAATTGGTGAAAACCATAGAGGTAAGTCCAGGGGATAAGTCTAAGTATGTGATAACATCATGATGTTTTGGTAACATATATATTGTGTTGTTTTCCTTGGAATTACATCCTTCTATGGTAATGTTAAATAGATACAGATTGATACAGATTCTCTTAGGGGTAATCACCCAAATAAGGATAGTTGAGTATCAACTCAATCTTAACTTTGGTGCATGATGAGTGGGATTAAGACTTGAAACATGGATAGACACTATTAGGGGACATTATTTGGTTAATCACATTCTCTAAACAATCCATTATGAAGGATTAATTTTATTAGTGAATTAGGTTAAGGAATATGAGAAAACCCAACCTAAGGAATCCAATACTTTACCAAGAGTGATATAGGTTAAATTAAAAGTAACATAGTCTTAAATTTAGGTACTATAGACATTAAAAAGATATAATATTCCAAATTTAAATTCATTTTTTTCGAAAAAGATAGAGACTGAGACTCTTTTATTAATATCAAGTAAAAGATATTGGCTGAGAAGAGTACAGGAAAATAAGGCAAAGCTCAAACCAGTAACTACTTACCAATCTTTTTCAACATTCATGAACTTAACCTCAATTTTTCTTCTTGAAGAGAATACCAGTAAATCCTTCCATGACCACGCCCTCAGCCTCGTGATTTCCCATACTTGAAGGAATATATTGAAGGATTTTGTAATGAATCTCTACATCAGTTCTTTCAGAACCAGAGATGTCCTCTTTTTATTCCTCACATTTTTCTGGAGAAGTGTCTTTTGTCACAGGTGTCACCATTCCCTTAATGGTCATTGCTCCAACCGGGTCCAAAATCTTCTGGTTCTATATAATTTAATTCTCAACCACCAAAGAAGTAGAAATTAGAGAATTTTTCTTCTTATAGGATACTAGCTGAAATCCTTGACTATCCATAGGTGGATTTGAAGATTTAGAAATGACTGAAGAATTAGATTCTAAGATATAATTACCCTTTTGGTTACCTTAAGAAATCATCCATTCATGTGAGATCTTACGATCCAACTATTAATGGAATTATTTATTCACTTGATTATCCACTAAGTCATTATATTTAGGATATGAACCTGATTGAGTATTTTGAAATACCTCACCTTTTACTTTCCCTGAAGTAGCCATCCTCTCTAGTTAAAGATATTGAGCAACCTCATTTGGAATTTCTTATTAATTGAATTGTTCATTCAAGTCATTTCCACTATCTGTAATTTGAGAACTATCCTGAATTTGAGTTTTTTGCAATTGTTTTTTATCCTTATAAGAATCATCATAGTTTACATTATCCTCCTCAGAGAATATTGCAGTCCAAGATTTTTGCTTCATCGGAGACCCCACCGGCAACCCCTTGCTATTATCCTCTTCAAGAAGCACATATGCCACATGTGAAACTGGATCTATGGGGGAATCACCATTATGGAAAATATATTCTAATGAGTATGCATTTTTCATTTTTTATTTCTTATACAGAGATTGGATGAGTGGCCTCTCTTCCCACATTCCTCAGAAGAAACCTTCTTTCGACGAAGTTCTTGCGAATGCCCAACAACGATACATTCATTGTAGAAAAGAGATTTTTTTATCATATTCAACATCAATTTATATGTTATTAGAGGGATTCTCAAGGGTTACCTTTTCAATCAGGGTGGATATGAGATAAACCTCCACTAGTATCCTAGCATAATGTTCAAACCGAACATCCTCCGTCTCCTTGCCAAGACCGATAGGATTTCTAATTTTCATGCCAATGTCATGAAAGGTATTAGGATTCTAAAAGACCCAATTGAGTCCATGAAGACGAAACCAGACCTAACAATAGGAATTCCAAACACACAAAATATTAAATTCCAAAGACCATTCATGGAAATGATGCGAACTAGGTTTTAAAAATAGAGAGCCAATGCCCCATGCTCTATGCTTCAAGTCATCTGAGGAAAACAAGTAGTGATAAAATCATTGACCAAGAGAGTCACATTTCCAGTTAGATAATCCCCAAAAAAACGAGATTCCATGAGTAAAATATTCAAGCTTCCATAGTTGTTCACCTTTTATAAGAACAATACGTGCAATCAGAGAGTTTTTTCTAATTTCCATTATCATAGGGAATGCTATAGGGTTTGCTTCAACATGGGCAGAAGAGACCTTACGAATAATTCTAGGTGGACAAGAATATTTCAATGAAGTCAATGATCAGACTCCACCCATTGTTGGATTTTAATATTCATCATCATAGGAACCACATGGCTTCTTCTGAGCATCTATCAACACTAAAGATGAAGGGGGCTTTGTAAATGCATCCCCCTTCGGGTCGATTGACTCCAAATCAGCAGATCTAATAATCACCTCTATCAAATCATTGTCAGATCGAGTGACTCGGCCTAGATATGAGGTCAGTTGGAGTCTGGCTAAAGCATTCGACTTCTCCTCCGTAAGGGATCAATTCACATCAGAGGCACTAATATCATGAGCCACTGAGAATAGGGTCGACGTGGAAGGTCCTCTGGGATAAGGTAGGAGTTGGAAACCTAGGTAATGTGGTACCAACACCATGAAAACATGGGAACCCTCGAAGTCATTTCGACTTTGAGGGATATATCTCCCACTTCCATCTTTCTTCCCTTCCTCTATCCTAAATAAATTGATTCTCTTTATATATTATTGATCATTGATGATTAACTATTTGGTTTTATTTAACTATTAGAAATAACAGGTAGATAATTAAATTATAATTTGGAACTAGGTAGCACATTTCATTTATAAATTTTTCAATTTTAATAAATTAAATATCTATTATCATGATAAAAGGATGGTAATACAACATGGCTCTGCTTTCCCTCTCAGATGATTTAATTTCAATCATTATTTAAAAATCTAGTTCAAGGAATCCTGAAAATTTTTCTATAATTCAGTGAACTTAAATTTAACCTTACAAAATATCCAAAACTCCTATAATTCATATATATTATTATTTTATTTTCGAACTTTTTCCCTATATTTTAATGGAATCAATTTCTCATAATACTCAATTTGAGAATTACCAAAATTGACTTTATTGATATTTAAAAATTCCACAAACCAAAATATATCTTACCATCCTTTATAAATAAATTGAGGATGGGGACTATAGATAAACATATATCTACATTATTTTAAAAATTAGAGAATTTTTTATATTTTTTTAACCAACCATGTTTTCAACCATTCAACTCGGGTCATGTCTAATTTTTTTATAAAAAATTGGTTAGAATGACATTTGAAACATATATGTTCAAATCCAATGACTACATAAAACTTTTTTAATTGATCAAAATAAATCTAAAATGTATTTCACTTGAATTATTAAGAATAAAAATTGATAGAATTTAAAAACCTTATATTACACTATGGAAACTCATGGACATGACCTGATGCACCTTTGAGCCTCCAAAAGAGAAAAAATAATTGGAGTAATTCGTGGTCTTCATTTTAAAAATTCATTCCAATAGAAATTTTTTTAATCATAACCATATAATGAACCATGTATTACATAAACATTTGACAATAATAATATATACCTATGATGAGGGAAAATATGAGTTCACTAGTGAAACAAAAAACAATGTGGATGAAACTTCATTGAAAATTAAATCTTGAGTCATGGACACCCATAAAATTTTAAATGAGTATTAATTAAAATTTATGAGGAAACAATTTATTGAATTTGGGGAGAATATAATGTCCTAAGGTTTCATAATGTATTTTCCTTAAATAAATATTATATTAATTGCTTCTTCAATGCACAAATCTAAACTAAAATGAGATGTGACATATTATATGAACATTATTTAGAAATTATAAGATTAACTAATTCTATAGTAGATAAAAATATAATAATAAATTAAAATTTATTATTTGTATAGGATTCATAATTAATATTATTTAATATTAAAAAAGGGAATTCTTTTTAAAATAATTATTTAATGTGTTAATAAATTAAATCGGCCACTTTTAAATGACTGTTATGATAATATATGATATTACAAAATATTAAATAATATATTAACACTATTTAAATTATAAATTATTATGGAATAAGATCAAGAATAATTAATGTTTTAAAAGGAAATATTCAATTAAGGTAGTTCTTATTTATATTATTTATTTTCTGTTAGAAACAAAATTTATGAATCATCCATTGCATGAACTACCATCTCCACATGTAATATATATAATTTTCCATAAAGTATATTTTTTATTGATTTAACTATCTCTAAATATGATTCACCAACAAAAAAATATCTAAATAATATCATTATGAAGCTATATATTGATGTTATTCAAAAAGAAACCACTTTTAAAACCATACTCACCAATTAATTATGATTTGTTCATGTTTAGGCCTGTTTAACCACCTACATTAAAAATTATATAAACCATTATAATGGAAGAATAAATAAAATTAAATAACTGTGTTATTAGGAATAAATTAGTAAATAATTATTTTATTTTGGTTCTTGAATGGTAACAATAATAATAACCTCATTAATTAATATACCAAATTTTGTTCATTAAAAATTACAAAACATGCCCATTTTTATTTCATTTTAATGTATCATAACCAAAACTACAATTGAATTAAATTATAAAATTATAAAAAATTATAAATAATTAAATACAATTCCTTTTATTATTTGGGAATGAAGAACTTTGGGATAAGAATTATGAACAACATAGCTATTGTGATACTAGTTCAAAATTAACAATATTACTTGCACCTCATATTAAAAATTGGTAATAAATAACTAATATACACATAGATAATAATTATAAATAACTTTTATAAAAGTTTATATATATAGATAAGTTTTTTAAATTAGAGATTAAGATAGTTATTTTTATATACAGGATATTCAAGCACTTTAGTGGAAGTCAAGAATTATGGTAATGGATTCTTTGTCTCAAATATTATTTATTGAAAAATATTTCTTTTTTTACCATGATATCATTAATAAGGAATGATTACTAACTAATAAATTTATTTTACCATATTAAGGTAATTAATAGGGTCTTTATATCCATATAATGTTTTTTATTTAAATAGATTTTGATTCAACAAATACCAAGGTTGTAAAGGTCTTTGTTTACTCAAGACCCTTTGTTGAGTTATAATGAATCTTTTTGAACTTATTTATTCCAACATAATATTTAATTTCATGGTATTTTCATCCCTTCTCAAGGTAGAATTATTTTTTTATTCAATGATTTCACCTTGATTAATTCCTTCCTAAAAAAGTTTATCTTTTTGAGAATAATTATCACCTTATTTAATGATGGTTTCCCAAAAATGTATTTATTTTCCATTCCCACAATTTTTTTCATTTATAATAGAAAACAAAATTATGTTTTATCTAATATAAACATCACAATTCCATTTCCCTCTATTCAAAAGTATGTTTTGTTACACTTTTTATAATGTTCGTTTTTAATAAATGAATTTCAAAATATTTAGAAAGGGTATTCCATCCTTTAAAAATAAAATGTTTTATATATCACTCCACATTTATTTTGATAAACTTTATTCCTTTCGAAGGATATATTATTGAAATTTCAATTTAAAATTAAACATTTTCCAATGTTTTCACATCACCTCTCTAAAATAATTGTGTCTTTTATAATTTTATTTTTTAAGATTATTTTTAGAAAGGAAAAGTTTTTCAAAAATTTTTCACATCATATTTAAGGACCTATATTTTTTAAAGGATTTATTCTTTAGTATTAGTTCCAAATATTTATTTTTAAAATTAATTCTTTAATATTTCTCAAATGTGACCTTTCTGAAAATGTCTTTCCAAAGTGACTCATAACTTTATTACTTACACCAAATTTAAAAGTTTTATCTAAAAAATATTTTAATATTTATCTCCAATTTCCATATTTATCTCCAAAGGCCTTATTTACATGGAAGTTATTTTTAATGATCAAAACTCCAATTTTTCTAATGAAATACAAATTTTAGTTGATTTAAATTTTGCTATCAACCATTTACATTATTGAGGTCAATTTTGGTGATAGCATCTGCAAATTTTATAAAACACATTTTTATTTTCATGGGATCCTAATGATATAATGAATTATTAATTTCAAGTGGCACACATATGTATGTATGATTTATTTGTGAAATTTATATCACCATAAAATTATATGTTTAATGTTTAATATCACATTTTATTAGGATATTGAGTGTGGGTATTTTTTAGTTCACAGTATATTACATGGGATTTTCTTTACAACATGAAACATATGAGTTTTGTTTTTTCAAAACACATAGAGTGGTAATTTTATTTGTTCACATCATGGACTGTAGATAATTTGTTTTTTTATAACATTAATTGTGTACATTGTTTTTATATAATATTAATAATGGATAATTTTTTTTGTGCACAACATGAAGCGTATACATTATTTTTGTTAAAAATATGTATCTTGTAAATTTTGTTTCTTAAAAACCAAAAGCATGTATATTTTTCACAATTTTATAATTTATCAATGATTATTTTTGTTCCAAAGTTATTTGTAACACATTATTTTCAAGTAATGTCAAATGTCCATAGCATATTCCTATGTTATGCTTCCATAGATCATGTTTTTGGATTAATGTTTCTACACTCTTTTTATTTGTGTCTTATGTTATTCCTAGCATTATTCCATGGATCATGAATTATAATATATTATTTATTAGGTATTATTTTCAAATGTATCATGATTATACCCTTATTATCACATTTACCCAATTATGATATTTTATACTTATCACTTATGTATACTATTAATGAGAATCCGAGTTCAATCCTCTGTTATATTTTAATTCCATAGGTTTTAAAGATGATTGTCACTTATGAGAAGTCTAGAAGGAAGTTTAGTGTGGATTAATTATAAATAAATGTTCACAAGTGTAGTGAAAAAATTTTATTATATAGATATAACTTAAAGACACTAAATTTGTGTCCTTGGGATTGAATATTTATTTGTGATATGTAAATTTTATCTTAGGAAAATATTAAAAAATAAATAAATTATTAGCTTGGGTTCATATTACTTTACATTCTAATGTTTTTCCAATGTATCTTAATATTTTATATGTTTTTATTCTCAAAAAATCCCCATTTTTTTACTAATAAACTTATCATATTTCTTTTCACAAAATTACACTTTTTCATAATTAATATATTTTGGTGAAGTATATTGGTTATATTTTTTTAATGGTCAAAATAATTTTCCTATAAAAATATCATATGAGCTGATAAATTATCATATGAGATGATAATTTATAATATTAGCTATTAATTTTCATATGCTACGAGGAAATCTATTTTCTTTTAAAGGAAATAATTTTATGAATAGTCAAACATCTTTATAGGGGATTTTATATTATATATTATAACAATATGAAATTTAATAAATGAAATTCTTTTTTAAATGAATAAATTTATTATAAAGTGATGTAGTTATAGAAATCACATGCACTACATTGGCTATTTTGAAACATTATAAAATATTACTTGTAAAATTTAAAATACCATTAAACATATTAACTATTGATAATATTCTCATTGTACATTGAAAGTTATGATTAGTATATATCAATGATTATGATAAAATCCAATTGAGAAAGATGAAGGAAGAGTTAATCTCGACCAATAAGAGATACCATATGAAGCCCATTTATTAGAGATTTTGAGGGACGTGGCATCAAATAGATTTTACCTTCTCCAATCTCAAGAATGTAAGGTTTGAATGAAACTGTTTATGAGAGATGTTCAATCTTATCGAGATAAGACACCAAAAAAAATTCGCCAAAGAACCCAAGAAATCACCACCCTCACACTCCTTACCCTTAGGATATACACTGGTGTAATAAAGGGTTATTTATCTAAACCTTAGTAACATGAATATGTATATTATAATTTTTAATAAAATATTTATAATATTTATACCATTATTTTATTACTTTATAAATGATTATATAATAAGTTTGATAAAAATTGGATTTTGATATAAGGAAATCAAAATTGTATTTTTGGGAAATATATAGTCTCAATTAAGACACTCTTTTCAGAATTTCCATAATTTTTGAAATAAATATTATTTTTAAAAAATATTATTATTAAATAAAATTTATTTAAATAAAAATTATAATATAATTTAATTAAATCCAACGTAATTTTTACAAGGTTCACAAAGTTGTTAGTACTGTGAAAAGTAATATTATTTAGTAAATATGATTTTTTATTTAAAAGCGAAACTTTTCATATTTAGAAAATTATTTTGATAAAATAATTTTTATTTCTAAAATCATAATTTCTAAATTAGCTTATGGTAATTTTTTCACAATTTTCCGAGATAGTTGATTTTTTTGGAAAAAAATTAAATACTGTATAAATAACCGGTTTGTATTATCACATCATAATAGCCCAAAAGTTATGTAATAAATTCTATAATGAGTATCCAAAACCAAAATCATGTTTTAACTATAAAATAATGTGTTTTAAAGTTATTTTATTAAATTTAAGATCCTTTAACGAATCATCCCAAACCTATATTATAGTTTAATTTTTTTTAAATCAATCCTTTAAGAACGTGAGTCACTTCCACATTTTAAATAGTATAATTTTAATAATTTTGGTTCTTATCCTTAAAATATATTAAAAAAACACCTCTTTGGAAAAAACCATTATAAAAAACCATGACAAGGTTTGTGATTTTTTTATTTTATAATATAGTGTTAAAAACCTATATTTAAAAATTAGTAAACAAATTCCCATAAATTTTGTAGTAAAAATCAACCAATAATCCCACTCCTATTCAATCAAAATACACTAAGAATGAATTTTCTCTCCCTACACCTCTCTAATTACCTACCATGTGTTTCCCAATATTTTAATAATCACCTCTCAAGCTTTATAATATCCCTTCCATGGTAAATAATCCTCACCTCTTCCTTTCTTATCTCGCGTAATTTATTTTTTTGTAAAAATACTTTTTATATACAATTTTTCAGGTTGTAATGTGTTTTTAAACATACCTTTTACTATATTTATGATTCCCATGTAATTATATAACACATTTTATTCTCATTTATCCCATCCATGAACCTTTTTATGCACTCATTATACTGCCAAAATTATCCTATGATTTTCGATGCCAAACATTTATATTATGAATACCCATTCCCATTTCCAATCAAAGGAATTCACATAGATGAAAATATAATTCAATTGTTACGCAATTCCATATATGTAAACATTACAACTCAATTAGGGGATTAAAAGTGATGAAATGATTTATTATATTGAATGATCTTTGTGGAACACAAATACATGTACATGATATGAATGTGACGGGTGGAGCTAGAATTATATAGCCCTACTATACCATAAGTAATGTTTTTATGTCATGAGATACTATGTATGGTACAAATGAAGTTATCTTAATAACACTATGTTATGATGTATCTCTGGTTATCCATGACATATGTTTTTTATGTGAAGTTTAATATTTCTTCCACATTACTATGTTTCCCAGAGGCTATCATTATATATCACGCTTTGATGTTCATCTTTATTATTAACACCCATTTATGTCACCATGATATTCCTATCGACTCACATATACTGATTTAACTTATGACATTATTTTATTTTTCCCCTAATAGGATTTATATCTCAACCCTTTCTTATGTATATCCCTAGTATAACCTGTGTAGTATTATAAGATCAATAGAATTTAAGGGCATGTTGTGGAATTTTTAAGTAATTTTATTTTTACCAATTTAAAGTTACTTTTTTATGTATCTAATTTACCAAATACACTAGGATTATCAATCTATAGGGTTTTTAATACGTGTATCTTTATGTAATAAATTGTGAATAAATGTGTACTAAGGACTCGAGTTGTCATATTTGGCATCAAAGGAAAGTCTAGTTATTTTGAAAATTAGGATTATAAAACATTAGTGAAATCCTTTAAGATAATACTAAACAAATTATAACATCCATAAATTTTGCTAAGATATATAGTAAGTGGTTTCCAATAAATAAAATCCCAATATGGATACTACAAGTGGATGTGGCTCTATAAAAACTTTACCTAGGGGTAATAACATCAAAAAGGGAATACTAGGAAATGACTCAATTATCACCTAGTATATGATAGATCACTTTCTGGACACATGGTTTGATACTCCGGGGGGATATGATTTCTTTTAATTCACAAGCTCTTTAGAGACCATCATGAAGGGAATGAAAATTCTGATAAAATTCTATATTAGAAAAAAGATCATGGATAATTTAGATTGAAACAATGAAATTCATAGGTTGAGGAATACATGTGATTTATGAGATGTCCCTTAAATGTTCCTAGTTTCAGTTTTATATTTTTAATAGTTTAAAAATTACTATAACTAAGTAAATATTTTATGATGTAAATAATTATATTCACAATCAAATAGTTAAAGGTAGTATTATCATCCATGATTCATTGCATTCTTTCATATCTTGAATGTTTAGTAGAACTATTCAAACACCACCTCAAAACATGGAAGTGGATATATCTATGAAAATAAAAAATGTGGAAATTATTACATCCCAAGTATATAACATCCCCATTGTCTGTATTTATGGGATAAAATTCCCAGTTAACCTTTTGATACCCCATTATGAATTTCAATGCAATTTTGGGTATTGATTGACTTTACTTATAAAGAGAAAACATAAATTTTCATGAGACATAAATCATCCTCTATATCATGAATCACCATATATTTTGATACAATTGAAATCATGAGGATAAATATCCTTTAGTACCATTATCTTAAGCATGAATATTATTTACTTATGATATAGTGTATCTATCTCAAATGATTGAGACTAAGGAAAAGATAATCCTTGAAAACTTTTCCATCGTATAGGAATATGCTAATGTGTTACCCAAATAATTTCCTAGTCTTCCTATAATCTATGAGGTTCTGTTATCAATCGATATTATATCCAAAACAATTCAAATATCCAATAATCTATATAGAATATTAACTATTAAACTTGAGGATCTAAATAATCAACTATAGGAGAATATGGATAAAGGGTTTATACACCTAAATGCCTGAGCATGAGGTGAGTCGGTCCTATTCATCAAGAAGAAGGATGGGTCAATGAGCTTATTCTTTAGTTATTGTTTTCTCAATAAGATTTTGATAAAGAACAAGTATCCTCTACCATAGATTGATTACTCATTTTATTGACTATGTAGAGTCCAATACATATCTATTGGAGATCTTCGATCGAGATATTATCAAGTAAAGGTGAAAAAGGAGGATGCCCCAAGACTTATTTTCATATAAGATATGGTCACTACTAGTTCATAGTGATGCCATTTGGACTCACTAATGCTTCAAACATATTTATAGAATTAATGAATAGAGATTTAGGGATTAAATTGAAAAAATTTAGTAGTTTTTATAGATAATATTATTATCTAGTAAAAAAGAAAGGAGGAACATGATGATAATATGAATAATTTACTGAATACCTTGTGAATGAAAATTTGTATGATAAGTATAGTAAATGTGAGGTTTTTATGGATAAATTAACATTCCTGGGGAATGTTACCACCAAAAAATGGATATTAGACTATCCTTCTAAAAAAAGGAAAACGAGGGATGAACAAAACCAATATCATGATAGAGATCCATTGTTTACTTGGATTAGATGGGTACTATATTTGATTAATGATAAACTTATCATGTTTTTCAATCCCACTAACCATGAAAACTTGAAAGAGAGTGAAGTTTGAATGGGAGAATGAATATGAGGGGAGAATTAAAGAGTCAAAGAAGAGGCTATTCACTACACAAGTGCTCCTATCACCCACCAGTTGTGAAGGATTTGTGATCTCTAATGATGTGTCCAAGAAAGTCTTGGGTTGTGTACTCATGAAATTTTAAAAACTGATAGTCTATTCCTCCCACCAATTAAATATTCAATATAATAATTACCCAACTCATGATCTAGAATTAGTTTTAATGATATTCTCTTTAAGGATTTGGATACATGATCTCTATAGAGATAAGTGTGACATATATAATGATCATAAAATAATCAAGTATATAATCACACAAAATGAGTACAATATAAACCAACAAATGTGGTTTGATTTGACAAAGGATTATGTTTTTTTAATCATTTATAATATTGTGAAGGTGAATAAAGTGGCAGATTCTTTGAGTAGAAAGGATCCTATGAACATATCCATGATGAGGATTGAAATGGATCCAATATTCTTGGACATGAAAAGGATGGACATGTGAATAATAAAATGGCCTTTATCCTAAATTTCTCAAATTACTACATATTAATCCATTCCTAAGAGGCTCAAGGTGGAACAAAATGATTATAAGATACTAAAGAGAAATATAGAAAATATTCCAGAGCTCAAATTTTATAGAGATGGTGTTATAAGGCTTGAAAACTAGATATATGCCGCATAAAAACCAGATTTAAAGATGGAAATTGTGGATTATGTTTATATCTTGTATGTATCTATTAATATAGAATCACTAAGATTTATAGATATATGGATAAAAATTTATAGTGGGATAACATAAAGAGGTAGATTATAGAATTTGTATCCCAATTCTTGGTATTCCAAAAAGTCAAGGATAATAGACAAAAGTACATGTATATGATGTGACCATTTCTCATACCAATATGGAAATGGGAAAAAATAATCATTTATTTCATCGTAGGATTCCCCAATACAACGGAAAACAATAATTCCATCTGGTTAGTATTCAATCACCTTATAAAGTCAACACATTTCATTACTATCAAGAGATATTTTTCTATTGACCAACTTACAAAGATATACATAAGGGAAGTGGTAAGACTATATGGATAGCCACTCTATATTGTATCTAATTGAGATCAGAGGTTTATGTTGATAGTATAGATAATCCTTAAACAAAAATAGACATATAGATGATTTTTATCACTTTTTACCACCCTTAGATGGATGGTTAGTCTTAAATAACCATTAAAAATCTAGAGGATATGATGATATAATGTTCAATGGATTTATATGGATGTTGGGATCAACAACTTCTTCTAGTTGAGTTATCATATGAAAATAATTTCTATTCTATATTTCAAACGGATCCTTATAAACCATTGTATGGGGAGAGGTCTCGAATTCCAACATGGTGGGATGAAGTTGTAAAGTGGAAACTTATGGGACCTAATCCTATCCAAGAGATGAAATATAAATCTCAAACCATTCAACATCATATAAAATATATAAATAGTCAATAGACAATTTAAATAGATAATCATTAATGAGACCTAGAGTTTGAGGCTCGAGATAATGTGTTCCTTCATATACATCCATGGAAGAAATTCATGATATTTCAGAAGAATAGAAATCTTAGTCCATGATACATTAGTTCAATTGATATCCTTGTTTGCATAAGATCCATGGCTTATCAACTAGAACTCCAACCTAGCCTATCTCAAGTACATTTATTATTCCATGTATTCCACTTGAGGAAGTACATACCAATCCTCCATATGTTTTAAATATATAAGTGGTACCTTTGGATAATTAAATTTCACATGAGGAGTTAATGGTGAATATCATAGATTATAGAGACAAATGTATATGAAAAAGTAAAACTAACTTAATCAATTTGTTATGGTGGAACCACATGTTTAAGTGGGTGATATGAGAACCATAAGAGGCAACGAAAATGAATCACCCTCATCTATTTTAGTGCATGAAATAAAATTTTATATTTGAAATTTATGAAGGGGGAAGAATGCAATTGGATAAAAGTTTATAAATGATATTAACTTTTCAATTAATAAACTCTTTTTTTAGTAATGTAATTATATAATACATATGCATTAAATTGGATTTTTTATACCGTTATAAAATATATATTGTTGGATTTAAAAGTCCATTAAGAATGTTAACCCTTGATAATATAGCCATTGTGCAGTGACCATTATGAATGGTATATATTAAGGGAAATGATAAAATCTAATTGACACAGATGAAAGAAGAGACGACCACAAATAGTAGGATGGTACCTTATAAAGACCATTTATTAGAGCTTTTATGGGATATGGAATCAGTAGGATTTACCCTTGACCATGCATAAGTTGAGATATAGACACTAAAGCTCGAGATAAACCATTTATGGGAGAATTATAAGCTAATCACGACCCAAATATTTTTCATCGAACCACCCCAAGAAAGTATCACCATCACACACCTTATGCTTGGGTCATATACTTATGTTATAAGGTGTTATGTTTCTATAACCTATTAACATTAATTTTCATATTTTATTTTTTAATAAAAAAATGATTATATTTATCTTTGTTATTATTACATTACAAATGATTATATAATGCATTTGATAAAAAATAGATTTTTATATGAGGAAATCAAAAATATATTTTTGTGAAATATGTATTCTAAAACAAGTCACTTTAAAATTTCAAGAAATGTTTTAAAAAATTTATTTTAATAAAATATTATTATAAAATAGTATTTATTTAAATATAAATTATTATATAATTTAATGAAGTCCAATGTAATTTTTGTAATGATAAGAATGCTAGTATCATGAAAACTCGTATTTTTTAGTAAATAAGGATTTAAATTTATAAGTAAAAATTATGTACTAATGAAATAATTTTGATAAAATAAATATAATTTTTGAAATAAGAAAATTGGAATTATCTAATGATTATTTTTTCATAATTTTGTTGGAAGATAAATTTTTTTTGGAAAAAATTAAATATGGTATAAATATTCGGTATATATTTTGACATTATAATAGCCCAAAAGTGATGTAATAAATTATATAAAGAGTACCCCAGATCAAAATCATTTTTACTATTTAAAATAAGGAGTTTTAATTTTTTTTAATTTTATAAACCTTTAATTAATCTTCCAAAACCTATATTATATTTTAAGGTTTTAAATTATTTACTTATGAGCATGACTCACTTTCACATCACCAATGATATTATTTTTATAATTTACATTATTGGACTTATAAAAGATTTAAAACCACTCATATTTGGTTTAAACAATGGGAAAAAACCATGTTAAGGTTTGTGGTTTTGATTATGTTTTCATATACAGTTCAAAACCTATGTTTAGAAATTAATAAATGACTCACATCTATTTTGGGATAAATTCCCACCAATCCTTCCACTCATCTTCACTAAAAACCATTTAAAAATTAATTACATCTACCAGTACCTTTCAAAAGCCCTCACAATTGTTTCCAAATATCTTAATATTCTCTTATCAAGATTTTAGAATCACCCTTTCAAGATAAGGGATCCTCTCCTCTTCCCTTTTATTTCAAGTACATTATTTGTACAAAGACATTTTAATTTCAAACTGTTCATATTGTAATATGTTTTAAAAATCTCTATTAATGTCCTTATGATTCCCATGTAATGAGAGAAAACCTTCCACTCTCACTAATCCCATCCATGAACCTTTATTTACACCCATTATACTACCCAAAATTTCCTATTATTTTTTATTCTAAATTTTCTTATTATGAAAATCCATTCCCATTTCCACTCAAGGGTATTCACCTAGATATACCCATACTTCATTGATTTTGGGGTTACATGAATTTAACCTACACTTTTTAATTTTGGGATTATAATTTATGAAATACATTATTATGTTGTATGATCTTTGTGGCACAGAAATGCAAATACTTGATATGAATGTAACGGGTGGGATCGTAATTATATATTCCTATGATGAATTGAGTAATATTTCTAACTCATGAGATACTATGTACAGTTCATGAGAGTTATCATAAAAACACTATGTTATTATGAATTTTACATTATACTTGACTTATGCTTATGAGGTCATATTTTATGTTGCTTCCACATTCTTATGTTTCCTTGACGTTATAATCTTACACCATGTTTTAACATTCAGGTTTCTTATTCTTATGATTTCATGTCACCTTGATATTTCTAATGTCTGACATATACTACTTTACCTTATTCCATTATTTGATTCTTCATATAATTAGATTTATAAGTCACCCCTTTATTATGTACGTCCCTGGATTATCCCATGAAATATTAGATGATTAATGGATTCTAAGGGCATGTTTTGAATATTTTTAAACAATGTGATCATTCCCTTATTTTGAGTTATTATTTTTATTGTAACTAATTACACAAATACAATAGTCCACTCGATATTTAAAGTTTGTAATATTGGTATCTTTATGTAATAAATCATATATTATGGTATATTGAGGATATAAGTTATCATACAGAAAAATAAATTACCCTATAAAAGTCTTAAGTAGGAAAATTATCATTTGAGGAAAAAAATCACATGATCCATGAATTATTGTGTAGTAATTTATCATGTAAAGATTAAAATTTCATATAAAATTATGATTTGTGTTATGATATTATAAATTAAGAGTATTGATATTCCAAAAATAAAAATATAGTACAATGTGTAGAATTATCATATACATATAAAAAAATTCTATTGTGGAAAAAAATTATCTTCAGAATAGTGTTTCTATTTATTTATCCTAAGATGATAGGATTATTTTATTAAGAGTTAAAATATCATACACAACATATTATATTACAAAGTTAAATATTTCTTTCAAAGTGAAAATAATTTTTAGAGTTACAAACTAAGAATTTCAATTATTATTATAATATTTTGATTCCAATAATGAATTGTGAAGAAAATAATGTCCTTCAAAGACATAATCATTAGAAGTAATAGTTTTTAAGATTATTCATTCTTCATTTCTAAGAGTTTATTATAATTACAAGAACTCTAGAAAATTACACAAGTAATTTTATTTTTTAGAAATTATTGTGGATGGATAAGTAAAAATGAATTAAACAATATGTCTATTTCCATAAATTCACATATTTCCAATAAAGACTATGGTTATAGTTAATAATGGTCTCTATGATTTTCATTTTCATAAATAAAGGTCACATGGAAGAAAAAAGTATAACTGTTTGGATTATTGTATTATCTATTGACCCTTAGAGTATATATAGTTATTAGAATTCAAAATAAAAAAAATCAAGAACTCTTGATGATACATAATACTATATGGAGAATTAAAATTATACTTTTCTTCCATACACATACAAGATATTATTTATTTTCTATGAAAAAGAAAAAAATGATGCTATTATTCTTTTAAGAACACATCAAATGTAGTTGATATATATTCCGAAGCTATTTTTTGAATCCTTGTTATTTTTATTGAAGAACCTATTATCTCTTTTAAATTTAGATATTTCAAATTTGAGATGAAACTGTATCTCTTTTCTAGATCATTATCTTATGTAAAGTGAGCACTCATTGTTCTAAGTATAAGAAGGTCATGGATAATTATTATAAACAAAGGATAAACCTATACAATTTCTTAGATTTTTTTTTAAAACATTTTAGTTGTTTTTAATCAACTTTCAAGGTCACTAGGAAAAAGAACTGTATAGTGAAGTTCAACAAACTTATAGAGAGAGTGTTGGTGGAGTATACTAGAGGATAAGTTTGACTAAAACCACTATAAATACTAAGTGATCTATTCTTTTCTTTTATTTTTTTGGTTTCCACTCTCTATCTAATAAAATATTTAAAAAAAATTCATGGGTTGATTTTAATTTGGTTAGAATTTCAAAAACTCAGTTCACTCGCTCTTATGTCAGTTTGTAAATACCTTTGGGTCAAGAGTTATACCATGCCTCATGTTTACAGGGAGAATATCAACCCTATATTTAAGACATGGGGGAACCATTTCCAACATAACCATGCCACCAAGGGGTTTCTAAATTTTAGAGTTATTTGACCATAATTCCCTAACCATTCCATTAGTCATTTGAATTCTAATCCAAAAAATACCTACATCACATAAAAAATGGCCTTAGATGGATAAACAGAACACACCGTTTTGTTTAAAAAAACACTCAATATAGTCTATTTATTTGTATGAAAATGATACCCCATGTGGAAATAGATAAAAAACCCCAAACTAGTGGTGTAAGCTATGTGGTGGCCCAATGTAATGCCAATCTGAGTGCGTCACAATAAAATGATATCTAGAACACAAGAACATGATGCCCATTCATTCTTCATGTTTAGAAGATCCCCTCCTGGCTATGTTTGGTGGACCAGACCCACATCGGTAAGCAGTGATGTTGTGTAGTTGGATAATGCGTGATGGGTCACAAGTGACTTATCCTACACAAGGCTAGCCCACAAAACCTGATCAAGTGGGGTTAGGCTAGTCCTTTCCACTTTCTTCCACATGGTAGACATACTATAGTCTGATCCCAGTGTGGATCAAATTAATGGTCTTGGGGTCCTATATGCCCCCACATCCTACATATTTGCATCAAGTCATGGATTCCTCACTACCTAGGTCCACCACTCATACCTCTATCCACTAATGAAGTTATCCTGATTTTAACATTGGGCTTCCCATCACGGTCTCCCCCCCCCACCATCATCATATATACACTAGCCTCTATTATGCCTTTCTCAAACTACCATGACTATGATGACTCATTTTTTCCCATCTTACTGGTACCACACCTTTCCCGATATGCCTTACCACTACCCCCTTTCACCATTATTTCACCTTTCCCAATTCATCATGCTTACAAGTGCCTCGTTTTCATATCCACTACCAATCATTTATAAATAGTGTATAGGTCAGGTAAGATATAAGATGACCAATTATCCATTTATATTGAATATATTTTCAACCATGATGATATCTCCAGATAATTCTAAGGGATGCACATGATTTGAGGGTTGGTGGAAGAGGAGTTAAATCCCCTCCACATTCTTTATTGATTTTCCACCATTGACCATGAAAATAAAGGAATAAATTATGAATTAAATCCACTTCCCTAAAATTACATGGCATGATAATCAATGTTTATGAATTAAAGAATTGTGTTTTAATTTTTAAACTAACAATGTAATTCAAAAATAATAAATAAGTGAAGATTAAAAATCGCCAGACCACATTGGATCAATCGTTGAGGATGTTAACACCCCTATTGAGTGTAATAAATAATTCTGATTATTAATTCAGTTGATTAATTATTTCCTTTGACCTCATGAATTATATAGATCTCTTAAATATCTAGATCTATCTTCCATTAATTCCATGGTTCATGCATCTTAACAATATAAATGAAAAAAATGATGTTTAAATATTCAAAACTTGGGTTTTTATAATATTTTATAAAAATACATATCACTAGGTTCACTTCTATAAACCACCAAAGTAAACATAAATAATAGTGATGCTAGGGTAAAATCATTGCGAAGAATGTAATATCCATCTTAGGTTCCCCATCTGAGGCATTTTTTGGAAGGAAAAGAAATATTTTCCTTGAATTCACATGCACAGTCTAAGAATAATATGTTATAATTAACATATTATTCTCATGTAACCGAAATGCCTAAAATTTTTGGCTAGCTTATCATAGGGGTAAAAATCACACCATGGGATCAAAAATAAAATTAGAAACCTTTTATTAGGACTTATTCTAGGGTAAATCCACTATGTTTCCCCTAAATAGGTCCCAATTCTTGAAAATTAAAAATAGATCTGTGTTTTGACTGAGAAAAATCATGATCCATATTCTTCCCCATCTATAAATTTTCATTCTAAAAAATAAAACTATCATGGATCCTCAAAATGGAAGCTCATAAAATAACTATGTATGGAAAAAAATAGCTTCACTCAAACATCCTTCACCACTAGAGTTTAGATATTTTGATGAACACGACACACAACCATCCAACAAAGGGAACATCATTTAACATAAACAATGCCATAAAGACAAGTTCATCTTGAAGAAAGACCTTAAAAAAACACCCATCCTCTCTATGCGAGTATTTATAATATTTTACACCAAAAAAATATCTTCATCCTATGGTATCCCTACCACATGAGAATAAATGAATCCATATCCCACTTGTATCAATATGAAAAAACTACATTATCATAGATAACCCTAGCAGGAGTTGTCTGATCCCCAAATTTAATTATTTTTATGGTTTTAATATGAGAATAATTCATATATTCTACAATCTAATAGTAGGTTTATCATAATTTTTTACACTAAAAGTAGATGAATTTCCAATCAGAAAACATTAATGGACCTATATAATTCTCTTTATCATCAACTACCCTCAAGGAACATGCACTAATGTCTGTAGAATGTGGAGCAAAATAAACATATCACTTCCTCTTCAATCTACTCAATAAAAATCTTTGGAATATTCCATCCATATCCTGATCTCCAACAAGTTCATTATCACTATCTATGATACCCTTTTTGTGTTTCCATCACTCTATCACAAAAGATAAAGATGGGAACATCAAGAACAACACCAACACCCAAAAACATCCCAATACAACCACTTCTTATCGAGTTTCCCAATCCACTATAATATGAAGTAGTTGATATTGACCATTCATATGGACTTTCTCTATTATACATATACCCTATGATAACACATTCTAAACCTGATGCATCAAAAACCCAAATCTCTAGAGAATGTATATTCATAAAACACATATAATGATTAACCATATGATGGGTAAACTCACAAAGATTCACTAGATACAACTCATTCAGGGTCTCACGCCCATATTCATGTATTCACTTAGGATGTCCATCACGATATTATCTAAGGGAACCAATGGAAAACCACTATTTTCAAAGGTAAGTGGTTGAAATTCTCCCCAATATCAAGAAAAAATTATAGTTCAATCACCTAAAATAATTCAGTTATATAATACCACTAAATAAATTTCAGCATAACTATCCCCTATCAAATAGGGGAAGAGTGTGGGGCCACCACCACCACCCCATGATGAGAAACATCTTCTTCTTTGCTCAAAAAAAAAAAGATTTAAAATTAACTTCCCAAGCACCTCCTCCATCATCTGGACACAGATTCCACTACTATAAATGTAAACCACAATAGAACTACTATCCACTAACATCTAATCAATGTCCATGACCTTGAATTATTGAAGAAAAACCACAACCCCATTAATCCATAACTAATTCAATGAAATGTTCCTACCTAACTAGTGGATGAAAAACAATTTTTCCATAATTTCAAACTATTTTCAATGTAAATTAACCCACTAATATAGATGAAACATGTAAAAATCATTTGTTTTTGATACCTTTGTGAAATATGCACTTCAACGATAAATATCCTAAAAATGATTTTTAGTGGTTTTATTCATTTATTAAATTTAATGGGAAATCTTTACAATGATACAGAGATTGGTTTTCTATGAATGCACTCCAGTGTCTTGGTTTTTTGTTGGTGTGATGTTATAAGGCTCCTCCACATTGGAGCATTCTTCAACCTTTACTCTACTACCCATATTTTCATGATTGAATGATTCTCAGTTTATTAAGGTGGTTTTTGTGGTGGTTTGGGATGGTGTTGGTGGTATTGTTCAATTTTGGGGACCCATCTTGGCTAGTGTTGTCCCCTGCTATGGATTCCAGTTGATTCCAATGGACCGGTGGTGGTGGTCTTTTTCTGGTTCTTCCCCAAACTTCGATGTTTTAATTTATATCTATTATTTGTGTTGGTCAAGTGTTTCTGGATCCTGGTGTCTTCACCCATCTATGTTGATTGAATCTGGCATGTTGAATGATGTTCTATAAGTGATTTCAAAGTTTTTTTGTGCATGTTTCAACTTCTCCTTGATGGGAATGGTGGTCCAGCGATGATGCATAAAGTTTGTTTGATTATAGTTTCTTTGGAGGATGCTATGCTAAAAGAGTCCATGATAAATGTTTCTTCTATGTTTAATAGTGGTGGGATTGAAACTAGTTTGAAATTTAAAATTGAAAATTTTAATTTTTAATTGGTTTTGTATTAATTTTTCTTATTTTCATTGGTGTGTAAGAGTTTCCACTTCATACCATAAAAGTTATTTGCTGGAAATGATAAAAATATAAGTTTATATACATTGATATAAATAATTGTGATTACATTTTTTAAATGTTATTTAATATTATTTTACTTGTATTATTTTATTATAGAGATAATTTGAATAATCCTACACTAAAACTATAACATTCACTATTTTAGGTTTGAGGATGAAAGTAATTTCTAAGACTTCAAGCGACCACATATTTATAATGATCGAATGTACCTTCAATTGATCGACCGTGATGATTAATTGAAAATGTGGTTGAATTGATTGTAGATCTCAATTTAGAGTGAGGTTCAATCGACCATGGATATCAATCAACTATGTCTCCCCTAAAGGGACTGTAAGTATAGATTCAATAAACCATGGTAACATATCAACCATGAGACTAAATCAATTGCAAGAAGACATATGACTGGCCATGAGAAGATTCAAGTGAAACTAAATGATTGGAGAGACTGCATGAAGAATTGTTTCATCCACATATTGATTCCAAGAGACCGTTATATGAGGTAAATTTACAAATTTGTAAAATATTAAGCCATATGATTCAAAAACAAAAATTCAAGAAATTTAAAAATTAAAACTAAAATCAAAATAAATTTTCATTCCCACTATCTTCATAATTTAGGATGAAAATATTTAGAATCCAAGTGGTGTGTATCTAGCTGATAAAAATGATGGAAATCATGGGAAATTATTGAATCATGGAGACAATTCTTGAGATGTGTTCACATAGAGAAATCATTTTCATACATTTATCTATATTCTATGACGTTTTAATGATAAAAAACCCAATTTTTTATCTAGTTGTTTTGTTTAGTGATTCTTAGCTATTCTATTTTGGAATCCAAATTTTGTTTTTTAAGGAAACAATGATGGAATCTTAATGATTATGGGTAATATAAATGAATTAATTGATTATCTATTATAGTGTTCATGGATGATTTAAATATTTTTAAGTAAGATCAACATTCATTAAAAGGAATTTTAAGGAAGATGGAGGACATTGTGATGATTTATAACTTGAAGGAAACATTGAATAACCAGTTTAGTTCCACTAGTAAGATGGAAGCTTGGATAAAATTACCCTCATCATCCAAAATTCCATCGGTCAGCTATTTGAGGATCATCAACAAGCTGGTAGAGGCAGATAGTGTGCATTGGCTACTAGGTAGGCAAATGGATAGCCGATAGTGGCTACTGATAATCTGTTTGGGTCAAGCTAGGAAGTCCAATGCATCATTTATAATGGAAAAAAATATGCCACATGGATCTTTATTACTTCAGATTGACTTGAATACTTACAGAATGTTCCAGGTATCCTAAAAGTATATAAATATAGGATCAATGATCCTTAGATGAATCAATAAACCGGTACAATATCCTTCATCTTGAATCAAGATATCGAATCTCTATATTTCTCTAATCCGTCCTCTCAAAAAGCTATTCCATATTTCAAAATAAAAAAGTATCTCACCCTTTTTATCTATCTATCTATCTCTCTCTCTCCCCAATTGTATCTATTCTCTAAGGGAGATAAATGAAAAAAGTTATAATGGAGTTTTCCATGAAATTCATCTCTTATAATCCATCCAACCTTTTGTTCATGGGTTTTTGTTAAAGCCAAGGAATGTTATATTCTTGGGTCTCCCTTAAAACTAAGGGAGGTTTGGTTCTTGTGTATCCATTAAAATTAATGGAAGTTGGTTCTTGGGTTTCTATTAAAACCAAAGGGATGCTCTTAATAAGGCATATCTCATTAATTTGGGGGTAGAGATATGGGGTGAGATTATGTTCCATTATATAACTCCGTAAAAAATTTGTTTGCTCTCTATTTACTATATCATATTGCATTATTTTATTTTCATATCACGTACAAGAAAAAATTTTATTCGATCCTTCCTGTGTTTAAATTACTTTGATATTATATTTATAACTTAGATATAATTTTTCGACTATTGATTAATTGATTTATCACTTAATTATTTTAAATTTGAATAATTTTTAATTTAACCTTTTATTTTTCTTTAAATTTTTTGAAAGGGAAATTAATCCCCCTCTTTCCATATTTCTATGAAAAAAACTTCTTTCGCAAGTGGTGGATTTTTCGAAAATTTATTAATTTAAAAAATTAATCTCAATTTTATTTTGAAAATATTAACCCATTTAAAATATTTATTTTAATGTTTAATTAAATCTATATTTTCATTCTCCTATTTTTTATGGAACTAACCAATCCTATTAGAAGAATTAGAAGGAAATTTTTTTTGGTAGTATCTCATACCCTATATAAAAAATGGTAATTCTTGAGTATATACCAACTAACATATCTAAATAAAAATTGACTATTAGTGATTTTAAGAACATTGAAATTAATAAAAAAATATAAGAATGACTTATATTATGGTCTTGATCATAACGAGTTTAACTTTTTTCCATGTGAAAAATGACATATGAAATATAGAAATTATTATAAGTCACACACGAAGGAACAAATAATGTTAATACACAATATTAGATTTGTATCATCAATATTTTCATGTTTTACCTATGCACCCCGATGAATATATAACAATCATGTTTATGAGATTTATTATAATTTAAAATGGTATAAAATATCTTAGTGATGATTTCTCTATAAAAAAACTATGAAAGAAAATCCTATGGTTTCTATCTAGTTTATGGGCTCCCAGAGTTCCAACGATCCAAGAAAGAAAATAAATTAAAATATGGTTATCAAAGAACTCATCAGATCTCAAATGTCATATAAAATCACCATGAAACATAAATTAACCAAGGAAGGAATAAAATCCAAGGAAATGTAGAATAATATTTCCTTTAAAGTAATCGAAGATGATGATTCTTCCGAATGGGACACTGATGACGAATGTGGTCTTGAATAAATTATTAAAAGGATAATCAAATTTATAAGAAAGAATAAATCATCCTGATATACCAAAAATAAAAAACTAATTGATGAACTAGTTGTGACTTAATATGAATTCAAAAAAGTGGTCTTACTAGACTAAATTTCATGATCTATAAAATGAATCTAAAAGATAATATGAAATGTAAAAAAGATCTTATTTTTTTCATGGGGTGATAGTGATAGCTCAACCTCCATAATCAACTCAATTTCTAAATTCCTCATGGTACATCTGAAGAATGGAAATTAGGATAATTATCATATATATCACCCTCCTTATCAATCCTATTATTAGTGATCATTATCTTATACTATTTACCTAAGCTATGATGATCTATAATATGATCAGGATCAACTTAAAAATGGGTTTCAACTGCTTTCTTCATTATATTGAGATCTTGAAAAGAAATATAAGAAAGTGGTTCAAGAAACAAATAATGTTTAAAATGAAAAGTGTATTCTATTAAAAGAAACATATTACATGATTTTTAATTCAAAAACCTTAATGTTGATGTTCTAAAATCTAAAATCAAGTATATTAAGAACTCTCATTAAAACTTCACCCATGGTGAAAAAAATCTTAACAGGACCCCGAGTTTTTCTTTGTGTAAAAAGAAATAAATATGGTTTTTATTTTTCAAATAATAATAGAAGTTCTTAAAAACACACTACTTTTTTTGAAATGTATTTATTAGAATAAATTATTCAATTATTTTTGAAAATTTTGGAATCTTATATATGACCAGGATTGTAAAAATTCTACATATAGAAGAGCCAATTCATCTTACTTCTCAAAATTTTACAAGAATATTAATTTTTAAATAAATTTGGTTTATTAATTTTTTATTATATTACTATAATAAACACATAATTGTTTTTGGCATCATAGGTTTTTTTTATCACATTACTAGATCCTCAAGGGTACCAAAGGGCACTTTTTTTTGATATTTTGTTAGACTTAAACACTGAACCTCATTGATTTGTTATTTAGTGGATTCCCAATAAAATGGTGAATCTAAAACCCTTGAATTAATTAATCAACTATTTCCTCCAGAGATCATAATCTAATGATATAATTGAGGGGAAGCTCAGCTCTTTCATTTCTGGAGAAATTTTTGGACATCAACCTTGAGGTATATGAGAAACGGGTTTTCAATATTTTTATATTTTATTTATCTATTGATATTTATTTCAAGATATATCCCCTCTATCCCTAATATATTCCCTCTTTATTCCTTAAAAGAGGAGATGCATTATTTTTTTTCAAATATTTTTCCTTTTTTGAATTATTAATTTTCTTAACTTTTTTAAAAATTCAATTTTCTTGTATTTTTTTAAATTTTATTTTCCTTTTTATTTTTCAATTTTTTTTATTTTCCAATTTATCTTAAATTTAATTAATACAATTTTTAATATATTTAATACCTCTTATTTTATATTTTTTTTGTTCTAGTTAGCCAGAGTTGTTTTAATGATCTACTCTCATTTTTTCCCTTATTTAAGAATATATGAAATGTTTTATCTTTATATAATAATGTTCTGTATTGATTATTATTTGTCAAAAATAATGTTTTAAATATATATCTCATGGAAGGATTTTTTAATCCCTCTTATACCTACCATTTTTTTTATAATTAAAAAAGGGGGTTAGTTTTAGGTATTATGTTGTTCAAAATATGAGATGTTTTAAAAATTTTCTTCATTGGGTCAAAGGGGAAGGAATTTTTTTCTTATATAAGGGGGAGATGATTCTAGTTTTTTATGAGAGGTTAGGTTAATTATTTAGTTGTTAAATATATTTAATTATCATTATTATTGAGTATTATTTACCTCTTAATCTTGGTGGAAATTTTCCTTTCTAAAATTTTGAATTTCTTTGATATATCTTTATCTCTTAATTTTCACTTAATATAACTTTTTTATGTTATGTTTTCTTATCATAAAGTAGGGTTTATTTTTTACCTATATATATATCTCTTAATAATTTTTAATAAAAAAAATAGAAAATTATATATGTAATTGTTTCATTGAGTTATTCTCACATATAATTCATTTTTTAAAGAAAAAATATTATAATTTTGAGGATCATGTGTAATATAAATTAAGGAATTAAATAAATCTTATAGTCTTATTGGATGAGTTAAATATATGGAATAAAGATTAATATTCCCTAGAATACATTTGAAGGAAGATAGAGGGGCATAGTGGTGTTATCTAATTTGTAAGCAACATCATGTAGCTAGTAACTTAGATATAATACCTTATCATCCTCTTGAAGTCCACCGAACAGTTAGTAGAGGAGTAAAAACCAATTGATAGTGACATACAGTGTGTAATGGGTGCCAAGAAGGCTACCAACTTCCCAGTTGAGGCTACCAAGTATCCAGTGATGTCCAGCCAAAAAATCTAGGGATGTATTTATTATGGTAAAAAATATCCCACTCGTATATTTATTTACATTGGAATAATTAGAGATCCAAAAGCTGTCTCAATCAACAAAGTACTTTATGTACAGGGATTAAAACAATATCTGATAAGTATCTCTCAACTCTATGATGATGGTTATACTGTTGATATTTCTAATAATTGTTGTACTGTTTTTAAAAATAAACTTCTTAAATTTAGAGCACTAAGAACTGATAATGTATACACCCTGGATTTAAATTCCTTGTGTAAACAACAAGTAAATTTCTTAACTACTAAATTGAATGAATCTTGGATCTGGAATAGGAGACTTGGACATTGTAATGTTTATGTTTTACATAAATTATCTAAGAAACAATTAAATTTTTGATTTGCCTAATCTCAGATTTGAAAGTGACAGATTATGTGATTCATGTCGACTTGGAAAGAAACACAAATCATCCTTCAAATATGTTAACAAAGTTGCTACAACTAAACCTCTAGAACTTATCCATATGGATTTTTTTGGACCTTCAAGGGTAGAAAGCTTGGATGGTAAATTGTATGTATATGTTTTAGTTGATTATTATTCTAGATTTACATTGATTTTCTTTCTGAAATTTAAAAATGAAGCTTTTACTTTCTTTAAATTTTTTTGTAAATCTACTCAAAATGAAAAAGGTTTTAACATAATTTCATTAAGAAGTGATCATGGTGGAGAATTTTAGAATCAAGAATTTAATTCCTTTTTCTCCAACATGGGTATTAAACATACTTTCTTCGCACCAAGAACGCCTCAATAGAATGGAATTGTTGAAAGAAGAAATAAGACTATTCAGGAAATGGCTAGGAATATGCTAAATGAATACAGTCTTCCTACCTATTTTTGGGAATAAGCTATAAGCACAACCTGATATATAATAAATAGAGTTTTAATTAGACCAATTTTGAAAATGAAACCCTATGAAATTTGGAATAACAGAAAACCTAAAGTAAATTACTTTAAAGTTTTTGGATACAAGGTTTACATGTTGAACACCAAGGACAGTCTTGGTAAGTTTGATCCAAAATCTAATGAAGACATTTTCTTAGGATATTCAGCTACCTCCAAATCTTATAGAGTCTATAATAAAAAGTCAAGGATTTTTGAAGAATCAGTTCATGTGAAATTTGATGAATCTGATCCCTTTGAGAAAAGGATAGATCAAATGGATGAATCTGACTCTAATGATAACATGAGACTTGAGTACTTGAAAAATTATTTTGAAAATGATATAAATGAAATTCAGTCCAGTTCAGAAGAACATGATACTAAAGAAATTATAAGTTTATTACCTAGACAGACTATAACCCTAAAGAATCACCCTTTCGAAACTATAATAGGGGAATTAGGAACAAGAATAAAAACTAGAAGAAATATAAGAAATATTTTAGAATTATCTGTCTTTCAATCCCAACAAGAACCTAAGACTATAGAAGAATCTTTAGATGATAAAAGCTGGATGATAGTAATGCAAGAGAAATTAAACCATTTCAAGAGAACTGAAGTATGAGAATTAGTTGAAAGACCACAGAATTATCCAGTGATATGAACGAAATTGGTCTTTAGGAACAAACAAGATGAACAAGGAATAATAACTAGAAGTAAATAAAGACTTATAGCAAAAGGATATAATCAGGAATAAGGTATATACTATGATGAGACCTTTTCACATATATCTAGGTTAGAATCTATTTGAATCCTTTTAACCTATGAATAACATATGAATTTTAAATTATTTCAGATGGATGTTAAGTCTTCCTTTTTAAATGGTTATTTAATGGAGGAAGTTTATGTTGAGAAACCTCCTGGTTTTGAAAATTTACAAAAATAAGATTCTGTTTTTAAACATACTAAATCTCTTTATGGCCTTAAACAAGCACCTAGATCCTGATATGAAAGATTAAGATCTTTTCTTTTGAAAAATGATTTTACTGTAGGAATGGAAGATCCAACAATATTTAAGAAAACTGTAAATTCTAATATTTTATTGGTTCAAATTTATGTTCATGATGTAATTTTTGGATCAACTAATAAATCCCTTTGTCACGAGTTTTCAAATCTAATGCAAAAATAATTTTAAATGAGTATGATGGGAGAATTAAATTTCTTTTTAGGACTTCAAATTTATCAAAAAGGTTTTGAATTTTTTTTGAATCAATACCAATACATTACTGATTTACTTATGAAATTTGGACTTGAAAACATCAAGACATATACAACTCCTATGAGTACTAATATAAAACTTGATTTGGATGAAACTGGAAAGTCATTTGACAATAAGTTATATAGAGGTATGATTGGTAGTTTATTATGTCTTACTACTAGTAGGCCAGATATAACGTATTCAGTATGTCTTTGTTCTAGATTTCAATCAAATCCAAAAGAATCCTATTTAACTGCTGTTAATTTTTTTTATATTTAAAAGGAACTATTTTCCATCTCTACTTTATCCCAAAAATTCTGATTTTAATTTAATTTCATATTTATATGTAGACTTTGGGAGTTGTAGATTATATAGGAAAAACACTTTGGGTACTTGTCACTTTTTAAGGAAATCCTTAGTATCATGGTCAAGTAAGAAACAACATTCAGTTCCCCTATCAACAGAAAAGGTAGAATATGCCTCTACTAACAGTTACTGTGCACATGTGTTGTGGATGAAAAACACTCTTTTGGATTTTGGACTAAATTTTAATAATACACCTATTTTATGTGATAATTCTAGTGCTATAAGTATTTCAAAAAATCCTATTAATCATTCTAGGACTAAGAATATTGATATTGGATATCATTTTCTAAGAGATCATGTTCTAAAAAAGAATATATCTTTGGAATTTGTAAGTACATAAATTCAATTAGCAGATATTTTTACTAAACCACTTCCCACGTCAAGGTTTGATTTTATTAAGGGGGAGCTAGGTTTATTTTATTTAAATTAAATTCTAATTTTATTCATTTTAATTATGTTTTTTTAATTTAAACTTTTTATTTATTTTTATATACAATGCGGAAATTTTTTGTTTGTTTTTAAAATCTATGTAATGATTATTGAAAACATGGGAATGAAGGCTGTCAGAACCTTTCGAATTCAGAACTGTTTCATTTCGATGAAAACCCTTTCGAACCTGCGAAGACGCACCACTGCTTGTCAACCCTAATTTTCGATCCTCTGAAACCATAACCTTCAAAACTTCAGATATTTTCGTAGAAATGGTAAAGACTAAGAGAAATGATGAGGCCGAGAACAACAATACCAAGAAACATCGCTCAGAAGGAAGGGAAATCATACAGGGAATGGTGATTGATTTATAATGGCTATTTCAGATGAACTTGTTGTTAAAACAAGCCCTATCATTTCAGAATCTCAAACAGACCTTAAATAATGAGAATACAGAATTATTGTATGAAGTAGATCTTTGATATTTCATTAAATCTATTCAATTTAGTTTGGGAAATGATTATTACACCATGATGGCTAAGATTGAGGATAGAGAATTTTCAATATCTTCAGTTAAAATTAGTCAAATATTGAACTTCCCTCATGAGGGTGTGTTTTATTTTTATTTGAAAAGTATAGAAGATTATGTGCGTAAATATGAAGACATTATGTCCTTTTGTTTAGTTATACTAACATAAGGAAGATGTTTGTTAAGGAGTTGGAACCAGATCAGAAGATCCTTGTGAAATTTGTACAAAACGGGATAGCACCCAGAATGTCAGAGATGGAGAAGACACTATATCCTAACATGTACAAAATGTCTCTTCTTCTCAGTGATTTAAAATTAAAATTTCCTAGGTACATGGTGAGGTACCTAAGTTATTTCTATCAATGTTAAGCTAGAATTAATTTCTACCATTTGGTAGATTCATCTCAAAACTCTTGTTCAAAAAAGACATGGTGAGACTAGTTGATGCTATAATTAGTTTTCACTATAGTAATTTTTTTAATGCTGGTACTTTATGAAAAATTGGTTATTTCTAGAGTACAATAAAAGGAAAAATCCTACCAGTTGGAGCTGATGATGAAATAGAAGAAGAGAGAGCTCAGGCTCAGCCTGAAAAGTCAAAGGAAAATCCAGCTACACCCAGAGTAAGCTATGTTTCTAGAAGAATAAGTTTCAAAGTTGAGACTGTGCCAGAGGAATCAAGTCAAGAAGGACTTCAAGTAAAAATAAGAAGATATTATACTACTTATTAAGATCAAGTTTCAAATGTTTTAAACTCATAAGATTTATTGAGTTACATATTTGTAAGAGAATCTACTGCTGAATAATCAATGGATGTTTTTGTTGGGAGGTCAGAACCAATGGAAGAATCTCAGATTCCTGTTGGAATTCAAGTGGAAGCTGAAGGAGAGACTCAAGAACATGATGTGGCTATTATAGAAGTTGAACCTAAAATAATTGAAGTTTAAAGAACAGAACCTAATCCTGAAGTTGAAATTGAAAAAGAGGTAGTGCCTGGAGTAGATGTGGCTAGTCCTCAATTAGATGAAGATGAATTTTTTCAAGAGAATCAAATAGAAGAAGTGATTACTGATGTACCAGATGAAAACCCTTTAGATGTACACACATAAGTTCTCCAAGAGGATTTTTCTATGGAAGAGTCTGGAAAAGACCCAGAGGAAAAATCTGTGGACCAACCATTTAGATATGATAAGAAGAAAGATGATGCTGAATCCTTACACCTAGTGTTAGTACATCACTTTCACACTGAAAAGGAAAATCAAGCACAAAGTACCTTTGAATCATAAAATGAGGAATTTGAAGAAATATACAGGGAGTTGCAGAGAGTAAAGCAATAAAATGCTGCTCTGAGGAGAGCATTGGAAATAGAAAAATTAATATTCTAGAGACTAAAGACTAGTATAGTTTCAAAGAAAGAAGTTGAAATTTTTAAGAAGGATATGCTAAATGAGGTTTCAAAATTAATGTTTGAAATGGCTATAAAGTCATATTTGTCAGATCTCAAATCATTTATGGAGACAAATTTGGCATCTGTTAGGATCGATGAGGCCAGTGGTTTAGATACTTCACCATATTTGATCAGAAGATTTAAGGAAAATACCAATGTCTTAGTTTATATGAATGACATGTTGCATGATTTGTAATGCAATAGTTCTCCTCTTTCAGTGCTGCTAGATAATTAAAATTTTTTATTTGAAAAATTAACCTCAAATGAACTATGAATGAGATCTATCATGGATAAGTTAGCTGAGAAGTTGGCTTTGTTTTTGGAGAAGGAAGAAAGACTACATGAGTTTTTTAGAGTCATCTTAATTAAAGACATTCATATGACACAAGAGACTAGGAATCTTATTATTATTCTTGGTTAAGGAATGATGAGGAGAACAAGGGAACAACTATCAAAAATCAAGGAAGTATTTCAAAAAATATAGACCCTATCTAAACCCTGACCAATCCTTGATTCCAGTATTTATCAATTTTGTAATTTTAAATATTTTCAATGAAATTATATTTCATTATTTATTTGTATATTGTTTTGTTTTACTCTCTTAGATTAGGTAATCTAGTAATCCAGATTCACTAATTGATAAACAGGTACATATAGAATTTACTTAAGTTCAGTGCTACATTAATATGTGTTATATTCCATATTTTTTCACTTTTTTTGATATCAAAAAAAGGCGGAGAAATTTTCATTAACACAACATTTTATTTTAACTCATTTAAAATTTTTAAATGTTATTTTAGGGATAAATTTGAAGAAAAGTTTTCTTAAAAAAACTCTTTTTATTAAAGGAGAAACACAAATCTTTTACTATAAAATATTTTAAGAGAGAGAAGTTTGGATAAATATTTTTTTTCACTTTTGAAAAAGGAGGAGAAATTTATTTTTATGATTATAGATAACACAATGTTTATTTATTTTTGAAATAATCTTGTTAAAATTAAATATTTATTTATCTAATCAAAATTCTAAACTACATTTATTTAATTTTGAAAATTAATTTCATTTCTGATTTTATGGGTTTTTTGATCATCAAAAAGGGGGAGATTGTTGAGCAAGAGTTGTTTTAAAAAAATACATAATGTTTTTATTTAAAGATGGAGATTATTGATAATAATACTCTCTCTCTTTATGATTATTTTGATGCTCACAAATACCCTTAATTATTTTCTAATGATTTTATTTTATTTAAGTATATTTCAGGAATTTACTATTTATTATTTATTTCTGGATGAAATATTTAAGTTCTTGAACGACGATATTTTATTGTTAATGTATTCACATTAGTGTGTTCTGGAACCACTGTTCATGCTATACATATTCAGGAATTGCTTAAGCGTGTTCTGGAATCACTGTTCATACCCTACGTGTGGAAACATAGCGTAAATAAAGGAAACCGCTGTTTACTTGACAAGTTATCAGAAAAGTATGGTTAATAAACTATACGTTATCGACAAAGTATGAAAAGGAACCCTATGTTAGAAAAGAACCATACGTTTGGGATATTATAAAATTATGGAAGTAGAACCGTACGTAAGTGTTAACCGTTATGTTTGTTTCTCAAAAGTATGGTTAATCAACCTTACTTTTGAAAACAACCTTACATTTCTTAGAAAAGTATGGATCATGTACCTTTTGTTTGGAATCTTATAAATGTATGGATCATTTATCATACATTTGATAGTTTAAGAGAAAAGTATGGATGGACAACCCTATGTTTGTGATCAACCCTATGTCATAAACTTCACATTTGAATGCTACGTCATCAACCTTACGTTTATGATCAACGTTACGTTCAGAGGATGCATAATGTACAACTCAAAATTAAGTTTGGTGTCAGAAAGTTTAAATTTGATATTATTATTCAACGATCTGTAAGCGGATTATCAAGCTGATTTTAAGGCGGATTAAAATCTAATTTAAAAGCGCATATTTGACGAGTTCAGATCCATTTAAGGATCGAATTAAAAGTATCTTTTAATGGATAATTACAAGGAGTGTTACAACTACTCTGTAAATTCAAATGTTTGAATTATGCGGGTAAAAAGGAGAAGATTGGGAATATGATTTTTGCAGAGGAAGTATTCATTATATTTTTCTTTTAATGCGTGTGTAAGTAAAAACTGCATATAGTGATCAAGAACACAAGAGCAGATACATCTATCAAAATATGAGATCTGCTGTACGATATTTTATAAGAGAAGAAAAAAAATAGTGTCAATAACGATTTACATTTCTATTGATTACGAAGAGTGATAAAAGGTCTATTTGTCAAAGAATAAGATACATGACAAAAGATTCACTTATTCAACATTGAAGATCCATTGTGAATCTGTTGCTACTGAAGTTGCGATTTATATTTCTATATATACTACAAAGGGATAGACTCAGAATGACTTTTTCTTAAAGATTATTCTTTATGAAGAAGATGATCTATTTACTGTCAATTGAATTTAGTTGTAATTGTGAAGAACAATTGGGATATTATTTTCAAAGAACAAATACTTTTTTATCTTGAGTGACCAGCTTCTGGTTGTATGCTATGTAGGTTCTGTGATTGAACCATAAGGTTGTGTTTTTCCTTAGATTGTAAAGGTTTCAACTGCCTGCATTCAATTATAGAAAGGTCTGTTGAGATGAAGAACATATAGTGAAAATCGCTAGGCTCGTGGAGTAAAGCGTTGGTGGAGTGGACTAGGGGCCTTATGTTCCCAGAACCACTATATATCGTGTGTCCCTGCATTTCATATTTCCGCTGCATTAATCTATCTAATTAAAGATAAAGGAAAGAACATGATCTCACGAAGATTTTTGAAAAGACACAATTCACCCCTCTCTTGTGTATATTTGATATAATCTCGATCCAACAAAATAATCATAAACAAAGAGTAAAAAGGGTTATAGAAATAAATATGGTTATTAAATGGGTTATTTATTTAATTTTTTTATTATAAAAGGTTTTAAAGTTATTTCTTGGAAGCCAAAAATTATTATAAGAGTTTCTCATCTCAATTTTCCTCTTTGAGATATATACCATATTCACCACATATTTTATTTTTTTGATGTGTATAATTACCATTGATTTATTTTTGATATAATTATAATGAAATTAAAGGGATTTAAAAATCCACATTATGGTATACCTTTAATGGGTTTTCTATTTAAAGGTAATTAATTTGTTAGGGTTTCTTTCCAATCATATTTTCAAATAAAGATTATTATGAATGAATTTAAACATGGAAAAAAATTGAGTAAAAATTATCTCTAAAACCCAAAACATTTTATTATCCAATTCTAATTATTATGGTTTTACATTTATTCTCTCAATTTCTTTTCATTTTGTAAATAATTTATCATATGTGACATTTGAGAGAGAAATATACCCCACCACTTATTTTCAATCCTCCCCTATTTCTATATTAATTAGTTTATTTTAGGGATTTAATTATATATGATTCAATAATTCTTTAAGGTAATTTTATATCATTTTGAATTTCAATAAAAAAGTTAAAAATATTTTTTTCATTTTCCTTGTGTGTAGTTTTTTTAAAAATTTGAAAATAATATCTTTTCAATTTTTTTGTGTAAAAAATTATTGTATAAAAATTAATTTCGATGAGGTTTCCTTTTCATATTTTAAAAAGATTTTCTAGATAAATTTAAATTATTTATTAAATTTAAAATAAAATAATGTATTTTTATATCTTTCAAAATTAACAGTTTGATTAAAGAAAAATCATGATTTTGAAAGTAATTGTAAAGGAAAGTGTTCTTGAGAAAGAAGTATCTACGAGTTTTATAATTTATCAAAGGTTTTTTAAAAAAAAATCTGTTTTCAAAAAACCTTTTTTATTTTAAAGGTTATTATTTTAAAATATTTCATCATGATCAAATTATTTTTTTAAATAAAACATCTTTATAGTTCTCTCAAGCATTTAAAAAAATGGATATTTATTTTTCTTATTTTTCAAATTAATCTATATATCAAAATTAAATGGGTGTTTACCATCTATATAAATGTATTTTAATATTCCTTGTGTAAAACATAGGATATGTTATTACAATACCATCCACCTTCATTCTCTGGATGTCTTGTGACGTAAATGTTTTAAGGAATTTCTCAAGAAACATATTTCCTTCTTACAGGTTAATTAAGATATGATAAAATATTTAATTATTTTATGATCATATGACACAAATATGTATGGTTTTTATCATGGGAAATGTGGGCCCAAAATTATATCAACCTTTAATTTGTTGGTAAATATTATATCACATGATCTCTAAAGGGTATATGAGGGGTTATTCCATGCGAAAGGGTAAAAAAAGAGTTTATCCAAATCCCAAGGGTATATGAGAGGTTATCCAAAGACTAAGGGTACACTAGTGGTAAGCCCAAGCCCAAGGGTACACGAGTGGTAATTCTAAGCCTAAGAAGGTCACATATGGTTATCCTAAGACTACTATATAATGAATATTTTGGTTGATAGACTTAATATATGATTTCTAGGCTTATATTTATGTTATAATATTGAGTCATATTATAATGCCTATGTTATGCTGTCATGGATTAATATTTTTTTATTTTCACCAATCTTATGACTCATTTATTATGTTTTTTTGATGATTTATTTCACAAATCCTGATTTGAGATTTAAATCTTTGGGTATCATCATCTTGGAAGTGAGAGTTTTAAAAAAATGATTCTTAATGCTTATGTTTGTTCCATAATATTATTTTTTACAATAATCTCCCATTATGATGAGTCATGTCTTATGTTATACTCAGAACCCTTTTCCTTGATTTATAATTTATGATCTATATTTATTTGGGTATGATTTTCAAATTAAACATTCATGGATATTTATTATGATTTCATACCCACATGTTTAAATTATTTGAAGTTAAAATTCTTATTAGTAAATGGGAGAAAAGTGAAATAGATCAAGGGGGCCTAAAATAGTGAATCCTAATAGAATCACCTATCATAATGGAAATGAAGCCAATAACAATATATCCAATATTAGTAAAATAAATATAATAACTCTCTGAGATAACACGTGAAGCCAAAAAATCCACTACCTAGTTCCCATCACACCAAGTATGAAGCAGAATAGGGAGATTATTAAAAACTTCCTTTTATATAAGAATGTGATAGATAATAGACCGTGACACCATGACCCTCACCTGTAGAAAATGAAATATGATAACCAAGTTTGTTTCCAAAAATGATAACCTGATATTATTGTTAATAAAAATCTCGATCCTATATCTCATAGCACAAACCTCCTCCATTAGAAAATCACCAGGAAGATAAGATACCCTAAAGGAGAAATTGACCAATCCATTAGGATCACAAACATGACCACCTTCATGGATATAAAAATCCCAGTAAAAACCATCAAAATTTATCTCAAAACCACCACAGGGTGGGATAAAACATATCCAATGATCCCGAGAAGATGCACCCTACCTACTAGAAGAATCCATGCCATCATACATGAATTTCATCAGTGAAGGATCTGAATATGATATGTTAATAAGGGTTTTCTATTCAACCCCAATGTGTTTTGGAAATCAGATACCTACATGAAGTGATGAAATCATCATGAATGGACTTACTACTAGACTCTATAAAATCTAAAAACCATCCAAAAAAGGATCACCCTCACCTTTATTTTTTATACAGTGCCCACTTATTCCATTAAACCATAGATGGAGGAAGTCATTGCTGATTCTATTGAGGTGGGTGAGACCAGAAAAAAAGAACATGAAACACGATTTAGTATCCTATTCACCTTAAAAAAAGATATGGGAAGCCAATTATTCATTGGAATACCTACAATAGGAACACTTTGAAACAATCTAGACACCCTTGAAAGTCATATAAGATTTTCCCTTTTTTATATTTCCATTCCCCATGTTATGATAAATATTATAACCTATGAGGTGTCTAAGATGGGATCTTGTCTAGTGTGATTATAATGATATTTTCACAATAAGATTTTTATGTATATAATATATGAAGACTCTAAAAATTTATGTTATTGTTATTATAAGATTATTGGAATATATAATTTTTAATCAAAATGAAATATATCCAAGCCTATCTCAACTCATCATGAAACATCCTGTTACCAATATGACAGGTATGTCTTTAACCATGTCATGGATTTTCTTTTTCAGTGACAAGGTGAGGTTGATAGGAATTGGGAGGACACATATAAAGGTCAAGTCATAGATTTTTTGGGCTCTCATCTTTAACCATCCTTTTTTGCAGTCTACTAGAGGGTTACATGCCATGTAATTGGGTTATATGACATGTAATAGTTTTAGGAAGAAAGTCATGAAAGGATTCATGGTATGAAGGGTAAAAAACATCAATATCCTTTAAATTTCATTAATGATCTAGATATTTGTTTTAAAATTGGAGCATTGGTTTTTAATTCGAGGGGATGCATTTTTTGGAAGTTACGGAAATTAAGTGTTTCACACCATGTAGTGGGATTACACGTAGTGTAATACCCCCATTGATTTTTTAAATGGGTATAATGGTTTAAATATCTTTTATCCACCACTCCATTTTCTTTTCCCTCGACCTTAGGCCTTCCCCATGTGATCTTGGAGCTTTCCAACATTCATTATCTTCTCGTTCGGTGTTCTATCATTATCACGCTTGCGGTGTGATTCTCATGTATGATTTTTCCTACATTTTTCAAATTCATCTCTTTATCCTCCCTTAGTATTTCAATAGAACATATTGAAATTTATGGATATATGCTCTATGGTGTTGGATCTATTTTCAAGGTTGAGTTTCTATGTCTTATACACCTTCGTTCTCATTGAAGGGTTCCGTTGGGAGTGTTGTTTTTCAGGAAAAAAGTATGTGATTTCATCCTTTTTTCCCAAATTAATTGATCTTGTATTCCTTGATTTATTTAAAATGTTTATTTAAATTAATTTGGTAAAAATTTATTTCAATTGATATATTAAAACCTAATTCCACTAAATTGCGATATTTGATATGGGTTTGGAATGGAAAATTATGAAAACAACCAATTCCATTAAATTTGGGTGTGTTATGGAAATTAGTTTAAATTGTTTAATTTAAATTGTAGATTTGATTAAAATGATTTCAATTAAAATTTTGAATTTAATTATGGAAATGAATTGTGAAATTAGTTTAATTGGTTTTTAATGGATTTCAAACTTGTGGAAAATGGATTTAAAATGTTTAGATATAAACCTAGTGGTTTTATCTTGAGAAGAGGCATGTTTTTGATTAAAACCCATTTTAGTTTTTATAGTAATTTTTTTATTAAAATAGAATATGGGAGTGAATTATATTTTAACTATTCTTAAAATAAATTTCCCATCATTGATTGTATAAGATCACATTCAAGCCTTAGGTAATTTTTAAATTATTTGGACACACCCTACTTTATTACAATGTTCTAAAAAATACATACGACATGTCACATCCCGAATGAGGTGGTGGTGAGTGGCCACTAGCCAGTTTTAGAGGGATGTGTGTATACTTACATTGTTACATCACTTTGAGAGTGCAAAGTCCTATAGCCTGGAATATATGTTCCTCTTTGGAAGATGGCCATGTTGCTCACTTGTTTTATATTTGAGATACAAATATATTCCAATGTTGTTTAAACTACATTACATTCCTTCTAAATTTATATAAAATATTTTATATAATTTTCTTTCTTAAACCATTTTTTATAGATAATCTATCATTTTCAAATCCTTTTCTTAATGTATGTTTCTATCATTTGAATTTTATATCATGATTTATTTAAATATGATTTGAAATAAAAAACTATTTATTTTTAAATTTAAATAATTCCATTGGATAATTTATTTTTTTAATATGTTATAGAATCCTTGGTGAGACCCTACTAGGATTTTATCTCACACTCTACGTGTTTCTTCAGGTGTTTGTAGATTATATTCTTCTAGGATCGAGCAAAGGGAAATGATCTCTTAATGTTAGATCAATTTGTTGAACCTAGGACATGGTTAGTTGTGTCCTAAAGGACTTGGGTTGTTTCTCTCTATTTTGGTACTTGGGTTATAGTACTTTGGGCTAGTCTATGACCTATTGTATTCTGGTACTTTACTTCTAGTGTAGTTTTATTATGCATACTGACTTGTCTCTTTTTACTCCCATAATGATTGTGGAAAAAATATTCCCACTTTCACTTGTATGATTCCACATGATATTATCTAAGCCATGGGGATCAAAAAAACCCTAATAGATATTTTATGGAAGGCTTGGTTATTATATTACCAGGGTACCTAGGCTTGTTCATGACAAAATGGTGTCAAATGTGGTTGTTGAGATTTTTCTTAAAGTTAGTTTTCAGTTGAAATCTTGTTGGGACTTAGGAAGTAGTTGCGATTGAGTTCATGAATATCTCTCACTGCAATGAACCTTATGTTTCTAGAGGTGGTTAGAGAAGGATGTATTGTAAATTAGTTCAATTATTTTCCTTATCGTGATTTGGATGTTGTGAAATCCAAATCTTGTTGTTCCATCTATTGGAAATAATTTCCCTTATTTCTCAGTTTAATTGTTAGTTTGATATATTTTTTCTTGTCTATGGGTGTTGTGTTATATCATGACTTTGAGAAGATGATAAAATAAGCTCTAGTAGGAATTTATTGTTGAACCGCAGCGAGAGAATCCTCTAGTGGACCGAAATCTAGTTGAGGTGATTGTGCACACTATCCAAGCATTGGGATGGGCACCACCTCCAGTACCCATTTAGGCTCTAGTTGTGGATCCTCAGGGGGTATGTTCTTAAGAATCATTATATATAGTTACTTAAGTAGTAGCTAGTGGTTTCAAAGGATCTATTAATTCCCAACATGATTAGGAATGGATAGGGAAGATAGAAAATCTATTTGAGTTCATGGATACACCAGATGAGATCAATGTAAAATGTGCCACCTTTGTGATAGAGGGAATGAGCTGGGGATGGTGGGACATGATGATGATGGAGAAGAAACATGAGGTCTTAGAGTGGAAATATTTTAAGTTTTTCATCACTAACCAATTCTATCAGATTCCATGATATTGGCCAAGGCTTTTGTGTTTTTAAAGCTTAAGCAGGCTGACAGAACCATGAATGAGTATTCACATCACTTTTCTGAACTCATGTAGTTTCCACATGATATTGTACCTAATGAGAGGATGAATTCTCAATGGTCTGAGTTGGGACTTTTACCAGATATATATTCTTAGGTTTTATTACTAAAGCTTAAAACCTATGATGATGTATTGGATAGGGTGATGATGGTCGATATAGACCTGGTTGGCAAGTCAGGGTTATCAGAAATTTCTTTCTCTCCCAATGGTATTGTGAGTTACTTTAAGGGTAAACAAAATTTTAATGATTCTTGTGATAGTTCTTGATGGCTAGGTCATTCCAGACCTCCTAAATCTCTAGGGGGAAGTACTTTAATTTTTTATTAGTGTGGAAAGCTAGGACATTCTAAGAGGGTTTTCACTGAGACACCTAAGTACTTTAGCCCATTCAGACATTCAGGACACTTACAGATATTATTGCACAACCTTTCAACTCTGCATAGTGGAACATGATCATCATATCCTCATAAAAATATGGGGAAATTATAGTCTTCACGTATACAGGGTTTCCAACCATATGAATCCATAATGAAGCTACTATACGTAGTGTAAGAGTCACTAGAAGAATAAGACACAGGTCTACCTAATGTGAGAGGTACCAATACTATATCTTTTCCATTTTTGAATACTCTATTTGATACTAGTGTATATCACTCATTTATTTCAACCCATGTTTTTAATATTCTTAATATCCTTATAAAATATTTATCTTCTACAATGGATATTACTACACCCTCTAGTATAAAGATAGAGTGAGGTATCTGTAGTCCTTCTTGTGTTTTCTCTCTATTCGATGTTGATCTAGTTTGTATTTTTCTAGTGCTCAAAATGAAATATCATGAAATCATATTTATTATGGATTAAATATTTTCAAATAAATCCCGGATTGATTGTTAATTGTGATAGGTCTACCTTACTACACCCAATGGTGTGCCACTTTTCATTCAAGGAGAATGAGAACCAAAGTCAAGGAAGGACCACCCTTCTTATATGGATTTGGGGATGGTAATATCTATTTTTCATTTGATATGGTGTGGGAATATTTGATATGTGACCTCCCTATAGTTTTTGTGAAGTTTCCTGACGTGTTTCCTTCTGATTTATTTGTTTTTTCCACTGGTAAGGGAATAAAGTTTTCCATTGACTTAATGCATGACACTCAACTAGTTTCTATTCCCTATTACTTTATAGAACTAGATGAAATGATATAGCTTATGTCATAGTGGGACAATCTTCTTGATAAATTCTTTATATGTTCAAGTGTATTATCTTGGGTGGCATTAGTTCTCTCTGCCAAGAAAGCTTAGGGTTCTCTTTTCTTATGCATTGATTATCGAAATCTTAGTCAGGTTAAGTTAAAGAAAAAGTATCCATTTACACATTTTGATGATTTTTTTTCATCATTTGAAAGGGTATAAGAAGTTTTCAAAGATAAATCTTCAATCTGGTTACCATTAGCTAAGGATAATAGAATATAACAATAAAAAATCTACCTTTCAGAGGAGGTATGGATATTATGAGTTCCTTGTTATTCCCTTTGGTCTAATAAATTCTCATGAGGTTTTCATGGCCTTGATGAACATGATTTTCCACTAGTATCTAGATACAGTTTTGGTAGTATTTTTGGACGACATCCTCATTTACTCCATGTCTGAGGAAGATCATGTACATCATCTGAGAAAAGTTCTATGTTTGCTGAGAAATCACAGACTTTATGGAAAGACTTGGAAGTGTGATTTATGGATTCGATAAGTGAAATTATTGGGGTTTAATGGTGTTGGAATAAGGAAAACCATTTGATCCTGAAAAGTTAAAGTAAGTTATGACTTGGGAGAAATCACAAAATGTCTTTATGATTCAAAGATTCTTGGGATTAACCAGATATTATCATCAGTTCATGAATGAATTCTCAAAATTGGATTCTCTGATGACTTCTCTGATTCAAAATGGTGTAAAGTTTTCTTGGAATGATAATTATCAAAAATATTTTGTTGAGATAAAACATCTTTTGACTACTATACAGGTGTTGACTCTTCCAGAGACTGAGTTGGTCTATTTGGTCTTTTGTGATGTATCAAGTTCATGCTTGGGTTGCATTCTTATGCAAAGAGATCACATAGTAGCTTATGGATCTCATCAGATTAGGACAAACAAGAATAGTTGTCCTACCTATAACCTTGAACATGAATTTTTGATGCACATACATATGTTTTCGAGATTTTACCTTTTTGGATAAAGTTTTATTGTATATTTAGACAAAAAATCTTGAGTTATATCTTCCATAAAAAAGATTTGAATCTTTACTAGAGTCATGGGGTGGAGTACATACAATATATTGACTTTGACATCTCCTATACCCATGGGAGAGGGAATTTCGTTACAGATTCATTGTGAAGGAAAATTCCAACCTAGGGAGTGAAATAATCTTCAGAAGAGTGTAATTTGTTGGTTCCCTTTTCACAGTTTCATATTGGAGTTCATGAGAAAGGGGGAAATTTTTTTAACCATTATTTAGTTGACATCAACTCTTCTTGAGATAAATATTTAGGATCAATAGATTTATTATGAATTCCATATAATTATTGACTCTATTTATTGTGGGGGTGATGTTTCCCTATGGTCATTATCCAAAGAGGGTGTTCTATGATATTAGAATTGCTTAGTTGTGTCATTAGCAGCAAGAGAGGCTGTGGTGGGGGATTTTCATAATTTCTAGTGGGATTTTCACATAGGAACCACTAATATATTCTATGACATGTAGAAGTAGTTCTGGTGGCTAGGGAAGATACATGTAATTGTTTATTTTGTTCTCACATTGCTATACATGCTAGCAGGTGAAGGCTGAGCATTAGATTCCTTCGAGTTTACTTATGCCACATCCAGTACCTACTTGGATGTGGGATGAAATCTCTATGGAATTTTAGGTTGAGTTTTGTCATACCTAGAGAAATAATAAAGTGATATGGATTATGATATATAGTATGACCGAGTTAGCTCACTTCATACCCATTCAAGATACAACTAAAGTAGAGGATTTGGGAAAAATTTACGTGAAGGAGATTATTAGTTTTCACAGAGATCCATATATTATAGTTTCTGATAGGGATACTCAGTTGACTTATCACTTTTGGAGATTCCTTTAAGAGGAATTGGGATCTCAGGTCTATTTGAGCACATCCTACAAAATGCAGTCAGATGTCCAGATAGAGAGAGATGTACAGATTATAGGGGATATGCTTCATGCTTATTTTCTCAACTTAGGTGGTGATTGGGATGATCACCTAATACTGGTTGAGTTTCTTTATAATAATAGTTATCAGTCTATGATCGAAATGTCATCCTTTTAAGGCCTTGTATGGTAACCTAATAAATCTATATTGTGCTGGTTAGAGATTGGTGAAAGTTACTTGGTTGGACCAAGCTTGGATTAAGTGATTACAACGAAGATCTAGATGATTCATCAGAGAATGATTTTAAAAAAGAGATGATATAAGTCTTATAATTATTGTCACTATAGAACTTTGGAATTCTCAGTTGGTGAAAAGGTTTTATTGAATGTTTCACTCTGATTAGGTCAACGATGGATTGGGTGGAAAGAGATTCTTTCTCCTTGTTCCGTGGGACCTTTAGAGGTTGTTGAGAAAGTGGGGAAAGATTCTCACCATTTAGAACTTCCAACACAGATGATGTCATTACATCACATATTATATTTATCAAATATGGAAAAGTATTTATCTGATCTATATCATGTTTTGAGTTGGAGTGATCTTGATATTGAACATGATTTATATCTGACTGAGTAGCTAGTTGGGATAGTTTATTCTGAGACTAAGGTACTTCATGGGAGGAAGATACCTTTGTTTCACATGTTATGGAAAAATTGTTCTGATATTCAGTAGATGTGGTAATGTGAGTCTATAATGAGGGAGAAGTGAAATCATACTTTTGTCAAGGAATTTTATTCATTGGATTTCTGGGGACCAAAAGTTTTTATGGTGGGCAGTTGTAAAATTTCATTACTGATATGATAGGTATGACTTTTAACCTTAGAATGAATATTCCTTTTTAATGACTGGTTGAGTTTGAGAATGAGTAGGGAGGATACATATAATGGTTAATTCTGAGATTTGGTGGACATTTAGCTTTAACTGGAATTTTCTACAGGTTGTCGAAGGGCTACACGTCGTGTAACTGGGTTACAAGACGTCTAATGGTTTCTGGTGGAAAGTCATGAAAGGCTTAACACTATGAAGGGTAGATGAGATGAATATCCTTTACACATTTTGAATGAACTAGGTATTATTTCTAAACTTGGAGCATCAGTTTTTAATTTGAGGATACACATTTTTCATTAGTTATAGAAATTAAGTGTTTCACAACATGTAGTGGGATTACACGTCGTGTAACACCCCAAATTTGTTTTTATTAAATGGGAAGAATGACTGATATCTATTTTAATCACTGCTTTAGTTTCTTATCCATCAACCTAAGTACTTACCCAAGTGATATTCGACTTTTCAACCCTTCTGGATCCTCTTGTTTGGCATTCCATCATTGTCCCACTTACGATGTGATTCCTGAGTGATATTTTTTCATCATTCTTCATATTTATCTCTTTATAATCCTTTATGATTTAAATATATCATCCTAAAATTGATGGATCTATGCTCTGCGGTGTTGGATATCAATTCTAAGTTGAGTTTTGAGGGTCTTCTATACCTTCATTATCATTGATGGGTTCTATTGTGAGGGTTGTTTTTTGGAAAAAAAGGTAAGCGATTCTGTCCTACTTTTCCAAATTGACTGATCTTTCATTTCTTGATTTATTTAAAATGTTTATATAAATATAATTGATACAACTGTTTTTAATTGATTTATTGAAACCCAATTTTAGTGAATTGGGAAATTTGAAATGGTTTTGGCATGAAAATTATGTAAAACCACCAATTCCATTGAATTGGGGTTTGTTTATGGAAATTTTTAAATTAAATTTTTTTATTTAAATTATAGATTTTGTGGAAAAAATTTCAATTAAATAGTTTAATTAAATTTTGTAAATGTATTGTGAAATTGATTGAATTAGTTTTGAATGGATTTCAAACTTGTTGAAAATGGATTAAAAATGTTTTGATAGAAACCCAATGGTTTTATCTTAAGAAGAGGCATTTTTTATTAAAAAAAGGTTTATTTTTAAATGGAAAAGTAGAATTAAAATGAAATATGGTATTGAATTGTATTTTAAATAGTCTTAAAATAAACTACCCATAATTAACTTTGTAAGACCACATGCAAGCCTTAGGTAGTTTGTATATTATTTGGACAAATTCTACACTATTACAACATTCTAAAAAATACATGTAGTGGGGGAAAATCCCCAATAGGATAGTGATAAGTTTCCTCTAATAGTGTTAGAGAAATGTGTGTATAAAAATATTTCTGAGATCACCTAGAGAGTGCGAAGTCAGAGAGCCTCAATCATACGTACTTATTTGGCAGATGACAATGTTGATCACTTGTTTTATATTTGAGAGATAAATATATGACAATGTTTTTTGAACTAATTTACATGAATTATGAATTTATATAAACTATTTTATATAAATGTTTTCTTTAATCCATTGTTTTAGAAATATTCCATCACTTATAAATCCTTTTCTTAAAGTATTTTTCCATCATTTGAATTTCATAACAAGACTTTTTTTAAATATGATTGGAAATGCCAAACCTGTTTATTTTAAAACTAAAAGCATTCCTATGGTTTATATATTTTTAGAATCTTTTATGTAATCCTTGGTGAGATACTAGTAGTTTTTTTGTCTCACACACTACGTGTTCCTTCAAGTGTTTGTAGATTATCTTCTTTTAAGGTTCGAGAAAGGGGAAATGATCTCTTAGAGGTTGATCTAGCTGTTGAACCTATGATGTGGTCAGTTTTATCATTAGAGAACTTGGTTGTTTCTCTCTATTTTTTACTTGAATTATAGTACTTTGGGCTTGTATATGACATATTGTATTCAGGTACTTTACTTACAGTGGAGTCTCTTTTATTATGCATACTGGCTTGTCTCTTTTTACTTCCACAATTCCTTTGAGAAAAATATTCCCACTTTGAATTATATGATGGAAATCTCTAGTCACCAGCCTGTGGGGATAGGGAACACCCTTAGGGAAATGTTTGGGCCAACTTGGTTATCGGATTACTCGTGTACCCGGTCTGGTTCGTGACACATCTCACTTGGAATCAAAGACAATTATAATGTATTTTTAGCACCATACCTAGGAGTGCATGTCTAGGGTTATTTTGATGCAATTGACCTTATTTTCATTCCAGGATCGCCACCTCATGTAATCCACCCTAGAAACTTCAACACCTATGCCAAAATATCATGCTTGATATGCCTTCCCCCCATCCCCCCAAACTGCTTCTATTCCTTACCCATGGAACCACATTGACAAGAGACACCATGGTCTCCACTATTAATTATGTGAGAAGAAAGGATATATAGAGAAATTAATAGGATGAAAATTTATATGATTATTATGAGAAATACTTTCAACTTTGGATGGTGGCTTTGGATTATTCAAAAGGAAGTAGGAAATATGAGGTTTAGGGGAGTGGAGTGAGATCCCCTTCCCATTTTTTAACAATCTTCCACCACTCAACATGAAAATTAAGAACAAATTTAGTGATTAAATTCTCTATCATTTCTATTGTCATATAATCGAGGTTCAATAATTCAGTAAAAGTGTTTAAATTGATGAATTATTTTTTAAATTCATTAAGAATATAGAAACAAAAATAAAAAATACCTACTTCACATTGGATAGATTGTTTCCAAAGTTCACCCCCATCAGGTGTCTTTGATTATTCCAATATTGAATTCCATTAAAGAATTATATTTTTTTAATATCATAAATACTTTAAATATTTAAAATTTATATATCTCTCATTATCTAATTCTAGGTTTCATTGTTGAATAACTCTATGATTGTAGAAAAAATATTCATAAATAATAAATACATTTTTTCCTCATATTTTATTAAAATACATAGCTCTAGGGTCTGTTCTATATACTATTAAAGAGAACTCAACTCATACAACACATTGGGGAAATAACCTCCCAAAGGAAATCATGGTATAATATTTTACATCCAAGTATCAATTTTTTAGGAAAATCAATATTTCTATCAAATTCACACACTCTAGATAAAAATTATATATTATAATTAATTTATTATTTTATAATATCTCTAATGTTTGAAATTTTGTGTCAGATTAGCCTTGGGAGAAAAACTGCACCTTAATATGAATAGTTTCGTAAAGTTTTTTTTCCTTAGGTATTATTAAATGGTAAAATTTTCATATTACCCCTAAAAATGTACCAAGTCTCTAAAACTAAAATTCGAGTTATGTCTCGACTGAGAAAGATTCTAATATCTATATAAATGAATAAAACTATCTATATTAAAACACCTATGGAAATTTCCAAAATAAATTATCCAAATCAAAATATTTCTCTTGGAATATCCTCAATTTGAAAATAAAGACAATATTTGTCTTCTTCCAAGTCATTTATCTCAAATTATTCATGTACTTTAATGATTCATGGATATCTTCAAGAGTCTTGATGATATTAGGATCATTAATATAGTTAAAAATTATTTCATATCAAGTTTTTTTTCATAATGTAAACCAAACGTCATATAATACCATTTACAAATCATTTACACAATAAATACTTTATTATGTGATTATAACACATATATTGTAGTCGGGAGTTTACACACAAACACACACACACACAAACATATTCCTTAATTATTATTGATATTTATTAAATAAATATTCATTTGTAAATATACATATAATGAATAAATCATAACTCAAAACAATATGAAATGAATAACATTATATTACCTCATGATACAATATTATAAATCAAAATAACACATTTCCATATAGTTTAGAAAATTAAAACTTAAATTCATAAATATAAAAGGATCAATTAGTTGGAATTCCTCTATCTCATACCCTCCTATAAAAATATAGTAATAAGAACAAGATTAAATACAAGATAAATATAATAAATAGAATATAAACTTTTCTAATATTATAGGAGAATGAAAATTATGACATGGATAAATGAAATTTTATAAGAAATTGAAAGATAAATTCATACAATAAAACCCAACCATTAGAATTTGACTAATGAAATGTTATAGTTATTTTATTATTAGCTATCCATTATTTGTTCATAAAAAATTAATATCATGTATCCATTAATAATACTTAATAAGACTTATAAATAATGGTTTAGTTATATTTTAATTTTAATTATTAATCAATAAATAATAAGGAAATAACATGTTTAATAATTTTATAAAATAAATACCCTTTTCTATCACTTTTTTTTAATTTTATAAATTTATTTGATAAGATTTATAAATATAATTTAAATGTTTACCCTCTTAAATTCCATTATTTATTTATTAAAATCTGTACATTCATGTGTAGAAATTGAATATACTAATGGATTGTGTTGATTTTGTTTTTCAACTAGAGAAGATATTAAGAATTAAAGTTATCAATATTTTTTGGGTGATAGAGGAAGAGACCAAATATTATAGAAGAGGATGTACTTGTGAATAATATAATGGAATACCATAATGGATTGTACTTAAATTTAATAAAACAAATTCCAATGAAGTGAATCCTATACACTTCTTTGAGTTCTTGAATGAATATATTCACAGAACAGTAGCCAATATATATGATTATTATAGAAATAATCATGTAGTAAGTCAAATACAAGTGTCATTGGATGAAGAGTTCATAGTCAATGAAATAATACTAGAAGATCAAAGAGCTAGGGGTGATTGATGCAGAATAGAGCTACTGTACCGAAGAGAAAATATTACTGTAATATTGAAAATCCATCCATATATTATCGTGAATATTGGATAATATAATTTATTGAAAATATCTCTTATATGATTAACTGAATAATTATTATTTGAATATGTAATTATTAATGAAATAAGGTATTAAAAAAACTCAATATTAAATACTAATATACTTTAAGGCTTTAGAAATGGTGTTTAAGTACATTAAAATGATTTAGAAAATTTACAATGTCATTTGAGTAGTTTTAATGTGAATTTTAGTGAGTTGATATTCCCTATGGATTCTTGAAGATATTTTTAATTTATTTGAAAAATATGTGAAATTTTGAGTTGGAGAACGAATTTTAAAAAAGATTTTGTACATAAAAGAAATTTTGTGAGTAGAACTGAAAAATTGTTAAAGGAATGTAATGCATATAAGAAAATATATGAGAAGAAAAAAATGGTAATAGAATTATTTGTGTAAAGGGACTTTAGAGAATATATAATGTTTATTCAGAATATTAAAATAAAAAATGTAAAATATATGGGATGCAAAATAATCATTTTACATATATTTAAAAGTAAAAAAGAGCTAAATTGGTGGAAATTCATTTAAGTAAAGAACTATATACAATGTGTTAGATAATTTATAGGAATTCACAATATAATTTTAATTAAAATAGTGAAATTTATGAAAATATGTTTCTTACATAAGGTTTTTGAGTTGGGAAAAAAATTCAAGGATCTTGAAGAATACTAAAAGATGCTTCCAGAAGATAAATATGAAAATGATATGATGAAATGAAAATATCAAATATCAATAGTTAATGATGAGTCTGTGATTTATGATTATTTATTGATAATATGATGATCACACTATAGATAAGTAGATAATACCACAAATAAGATTTTGAGAATGAGGTACCAAAAAAATCTGATTCTGAGAATTAAGATACATCCAACCCATTGGAAAAAGGGACACACCATGTTGGTTGTGAAAAAAGAAAATAATAAAGGCTATATAGAAGAATAAATTATATCATTCAATATATTTATTTATGATAAATAGTGAGAACCATTTATTTCATGGTTTAAGTGTTGGTGGACCACAATAATTTTATCTAAAGAAAAGGTCATGTCATATTATGAGATTTCATGTCGTGATGATATCCCAACATATAGTCCTGGATATAATGACCCATACTTTACATACATTGTTATTACTTCAGAATTGAAGCACACTTATTACAACATATAAAAAAACCAAGAATGGACCGTATAGGTATAGAGTCTTTAGAAATTGGGAAACATAAACAACTGGTTCATAAAGATTCTACTTTGCCTCCCATTTATTTCATCATATCTAGAATCCCTTTTTGGCATATCCTACTTAATAACCTTCTTCCTAAACTGGGGAAATAAAACATACAAAAGGGTGAGCTCAAATGCTCAGTAAGGGTAAACAAAAGAAATATCAATCATATCATATACATAAGAACATAGCTTTTGGAAATCTTAACCTGCAAAGAGATCATAATTTCATAACATGGGATAAATCATAGTAGTGAAATGTAATCCCAATAATCATAACTTAAAACATGAAACATTGTGGCATACACACATAATAATAGAGAATCATTTCTTATTAGTCAAGACTCATTGCCAAGACTATCTTAGTGGAAAAAGTCCATTTCTGAACTGAGTTCATTCCTCATTTCAGTCCTGTTTCACTGAACCAGTTTAACCTCCCGTTCCAGCCATGTCTATCTCATGAGATATAAAATCTTTACCCAATGCATTGGAGTGTATGTATACTATTTCAGAATCAATATCACTTTACAATTATCATATATAGTAATTATTTACACCATTATACCTATCCAAGTAAGGTGGTGGTGGAAAATAGTTTACACCACGACGTGGAGACGATATTCCGTACGTACGCACACAGGGTGATTTCATTTTCTATAGGATGGATAGATGGTGAAATAGGGTTGTTTCATACTTATAATAAAATATCATTATATGAGTGATACTGATGTTATTACTTCATAATGAAACAACTAACGAAGAAGAAGTGGAAGAAGAAATAATGTTGAAAGAATCGGTACCAGACATTACCTCTTATTTGGAGCGCTTCTTTGAGACCTCCTTTTAGGGAACTAAAATTGTTTATTGAAGAAGACCAAGACCTCTAGGATGTCTCTAGGGAAGTGGAGAGGAGAAAGTGTCAGGGTTTGGCCGAGCTTGAAGGCTCAAAGTGGTGTGAGGAAGAGGGGGAGGAGGTTCCCTTTTATAAGGGAGGAGAGGTGCTCCTTTGGAAAAACTAAAAATATTATTTTATTATAAAGCCAAATTCGATTTTAAGTAGCTCCAAATTGATTTATTTCGAATCTAAGGTTTGGATGGGTCTAAATCCTCTCATATAATAGAATTTAGACAGGTTTAGGTTCCTATTTTAACCTTATCATATATATTATACATTAAGTTAGATAATTTTACTTTTACCGTGTCTTTTTGTGTTCTTACACTATAAGGTTAATAAACTTACTATAACAAGACAAACGAACCCCAAGTTGTTTATTATTAATATATATAACCTTATCTAAGTCATTTGGACTAACCTTATAGTTTTGGAATCAAATAAAAATTAATAATATAATATCTGTTTTAAAAACTATTTTATGTCAATTTTGACACTATTTAGTAATTGATTTTTGTGAAAATTATAACAGAAATATTAGTTCAAAAATAGTTAATAAAATCAACACTAACATGTCATATTAACCTATAAAATTAGTGGAATTCATAAAAAGTCTCAAATTAAATTTATTTGGGTTTTTATAACATCAATTATGTCAATATTTCATTAATAAGATAATTACTGCATCATCTTTGTGTCATAAATAAATTAACTTATTTAATGTATAAAAATTACAAATAAAATACCTTTATATAGGAAATATTTTTATATTTCTAATGAATATTTATAGTCGAATTTATCTTATGTATAAGCCTATATTAAAAATTATTTAGTTATTAAACTTTGATTTTAACTATTTTAACCCTTCTTTAAAACAATTAATAATAAATGTCCTAATCTAATCCAAGTGGGCCTAAATGGTCATATTTTATTCCTAGGGTTGTTTTTGGTCGAATTACACTTATCCAATAGAATTAGGACATGTGTTAGGGTAATAATAATATCATTTTTACCCTTAATTACCCTATTTACTTTTAACCATGGTAAATAAAAGTAAAAAGTTACTATTCACCAAAAATTATTTTCATCTCATTGAACCACATTTTACTTACTGACATCAACCGTGTCTCTCTGATTTTTGAAATTCCACTCAAAGAAGCGGTAAAATTAAGTTTTATGTAAATTTGTATATTCTCCTAGGAGGTGGGTAAAAGACGGTGAAAAGTTCAATAAAATTTTTATATATCTAAAATTATTATAAAATGACTCCAATGAATTGAATTGAACTTATATAGGTATTATGTCTCAATTTTTCCCTAAAATAAATTTAATTAAAATAAATAATTATTTAAATAAAAAGTCGGTTTTTAAATAGTAACCCAGTGTTTTCACTATTCATCAAAAATTGAAAGTTTTCAGAAAAATACCAAAATTTCACCCTAGGCTAATTTCGATATTCCGAATCCAAAAATGAAGTCCATTTTGAAAAATAAAATCCATAAAATTTCAAAAAGTGGTTACTACTATTTATAATGGCTAGTTTTAATAATATTTTAATAGCATATTGTTGTTTAGTGAAACTCGGTATTGTGTATGACGCATGCTATCTAGGAAGGTCGTGATTGCGTGTAAAGAAAGCCAAGAAAGTGTTGTGTGTAGTGAAAGATTCCTTTGATGATTTATATAACATAAAAACAAAATATTTTTCATAAAAGTCTCGGGTGTTACATTCTACCCCCCTTAAAATGAATTTCGCCCTTGAAATTTGTCACTTTGTAACAAACAGATGAGGATACCTCTCCCTCATCATATCCTCAAGCTCCCATGTACCTTATTCTAATTGGTGGTTCCTCTATAAAACTTTCACCAAGCAAGTGGTCTTGTTTCGTAGGTCTTTTTCGCTACGATCCAGAATCTCTATCGGCTTTTCTTCATAAGAAAGATCTTGCTCCAGCGGTACAACTTCTGAGCTGAGTACATGTGAAGGATCAGGTATGTACTTTCTCAGGAGAGATACATGGAACACATCGTGAACTTGAGAGAGATTCGGTGGAAGCGCTAATCAGTAAGCTACCTTCCCAACACGATCCAGTATTTCGAAAGGACCGATATATCTAGGGCTCAACTTCCCCTTCTTTCCAAATCTCATGACCCTCTTCCAGGGAGATATTCGTAAGAACACTTTATCACCCACTTCAAACTCTAGGTCTTTTCTTCAGTTGTCGACATAACTTTTCTGTCGACTCTGAGATGCTCTTATGTGTTGTTGAATAGATCGGACCTTTTCTGCCATCTCATCAACAAGATCAGGTCCTAATAGCTTTCTTTCCCCAACTTCATCCCAGCAAGTTGGAGTCCTGCATTTCTTTCCATAGAGAGATTCATAAGGAGCCATATGAATACTGGAGTTAAAGCTATTATTATAAGAAAATTCCACCAAAGGTAGGTGTTGATCCCAACCACCTTTGAAATCCACAGAGAAAGCTCTCAACATATCTTCTAGAGTTTGAATTGTTCTCTCAGACTGACCGTCTGTCTGAGGATGATAAGAAGTGATGAAACTCAACTTTGTATCCAGAGTATGCTGAAGACTTCGCCAGAACTTTGAGGTAAACCTCGGATCCCGATCAGATATAATAGAAAGTGGTACTCCATGAAATCTTACCACTTCCTTTACATATATCATGGTAAGCTGATCCAGAGAGAAATCCTCTCTAATAGAAATGAAGTGTGTAGACTTTGTAAGATGATCAACTATGACCCAGATAGCATTATTGCCTTTGGATGTTTTAGGAAGTCCTGTGACAAAGTCCGTAGTGATGTTTTCCCATTTCCATTTTGGTATGGGTAATTGTTGTAACATCCCCTTAGACTTCTGTCTCTCAGCTTTAACTTGCTGACAAACCAAGCATCGAGAGACATATTCAGCAACATCTCTTTTCATGCCATCCCACCAGAAGTACTCTTTCAGGTCCCTATACATCTTCGTGCTTCCAGGATGAATAGAGAATGAAGAACTATGAGCCTCATCCAGCAGCTCCTTCTTTAATTCGGGTATGGGAGGAACACAAACCCGATTCCTGAACTTTATTATCCCATCACAATCAAGGATGAATTCAGGAAAATTTCTCACCTTCTTTTGTAACTTGACATATTCTTTCTGTGCCTCTTTAATCTTCATATGTATAGATGGTTGAACATTCATTTGAGAAAGATAATATTTTTCCCCTTCCATTATAATTCCAAGATCTATCCTTTGTAAATCCATAAATATTGGATCTTTTGTGATCCTCATCATGGATAAACTGGCATGGTCTTATCAAGTTAATGCATATGCCACCTTGTTTGCTTTCCTAGGGTGGTAATGGATTGAGCAGTCGTAATCCTTAATCAGCTCCAACCATCTTCTTTGGCGCATATACATCTCCTTTTGTTTGAAAATATACTTTAAAATTTTATGATCAGTATAAATGTCACACCTTTCTCCATAAAGATAATGCCTCCAAATCTTTAATGAAAATATTACTGAAGCTAACTCCAAATCATGAGTTGGGTAATTTTGCTCATGGATTTTCAACTGTCGTGTAGCATAAGCTGTCACCATATCATTTTTCATGAGAACACATCCCAGTCCCTTCTTGGATGAATCACTATAGATCACAAACCTTTCTCCACTACAAGGCAGTGTGAGCACAGGTGCACTGGATAACCTTCTTTTCAACTCCTTGAAATTCTCTTCACATTCCTCCGTCCATATAAACTTAACTCCTTTCCGAGTCAACTTGGTGAGTGGATTAGATAATCATGAAAAATCTTTCACAAAACGTCGATAATATCCATCCAAACCAAGAAAACTTCGGATCTCAGTTACTGTTGTTGGTCTCGACCATCTTTCGATAACCTCTGTTTTTGCTGGATCCACAGATATCCCCTCTTTTGAGATTATGTGACCCAAAAATGAAACTCTTTGAATCCAAAATTCACACTTGGTAAATTTGGCATAAAGGTTCTCCTTTCTCGGGGTCTTCAATACAATTCTCAAGTGATCTTCTTGTTCTTCCTTGATCTTTGAATATACAAGAATATCTTCTATAAAGAATACCACGAATAGACCAAGATAGTCTGTAAAGACTCTATTCATCAGATCCATGAAGATAGTAGGGGAATTAGTAAGACCAAATGGAATCACTATAAATTCATAGTGTCCATACCTTATACGGAAAGCCGTATTTGGTATATCCTCTATTTTGACCATTAATTGATGATACCCTGAATGAAGATCAATCTTGGAAAAGTATTGAGCTCCTCGTAGTTGGTCAAATAGGTCATCAATGCATGGGAGAGGATATTTGTTCTTGATAGTGATCTTGTTAAGTTCTCGATAATCAATGCAGAGTCTCATTGATCCATCTTTCTTCTTAACAAACAGAATAGGTGCTCCCCTAGGTGATGCACTAGGGTGTATGAATCCCTTATCAAGATTCTCTTGGAGTTTCTTCTTCAATTCCTGCAACTCAATTGGGGCCATTCTATAATGTGTCTTTGAAATAGGCAAAGCAACCTGTATGAGTTCTATTGAAAACTCAACTTCACGATTTGGTGGAAGACCTTGAAATTCCTCTGAAAAGACATCATCAAACTCCCGTACAATGGGAATATTCTTAATCGTGAGTTTCTCACCAACCATTTGAGATAAATAAACTTCATTTAGTGGAATCAATACCCATAATATGGAAGAAATTTTCACTGGAAGGTTATATTCATCCTTGCATCGATAGACGATCATAGATTGGTCTGGAATATGAAATCTGACTTCCCTTATTTGGAAATTGATATGAGATACATATAAATAAAGCCAATCCATGCCAAGAATCAGATCAAATTCCACTATATGAAGGATCACAAGATTTGCAGGAAGCACTTTCCCACAAACTTCAATCGGAGAAGAATTATAAACTTTTGATGAGATTGTTGTGCCATTAGTGGTTGTCACAGCTAACTCAACATCTAATTATTGAGGTAATACGGTGATACCCTTAGAAAATTATTCAGAAATAAAAGAGTGGGTGGATCCAGAATCAAATAAAACATTTTCTTCTTTAGAGTGGATGGTAAGTGAACCTTTCACCACATCGTTATCGTACTCCACATCGCTGATAGAAATTACATGTGAATTTCCTTTGTCTTTAGCCTTAAAAGTTTGTTGACGTCGACTATCATCATCAACCCTTGGATTTGGGCATTGATTGGAATAATTCCCCATCTCCTTAAATTTATAACATTGAAGTGTATGAGGTGCACTCTATGTAGCCTTTTCATTGTTCGCATCACTAGACATCTTCTTCCCATAATTGGGACATTCAAATGCCTGATAACCTTCCTTTCCACATTTGAAACATTTACTTGTGCCTTTAAGACAACTCCCTCCATGTTTCTTTCCACACTTTGAGCATAAGGTAAAACTCATCTTCTTTCTAGTGTGATCTTTAGATTTTCCTTTGAATTCCATTTTCCTCTTCTTATCAAACCCATATGACTGATGGGTTACTCCAATCTCCATCTCGACTTTGAGAGCACATCGAACGATTTCCTCGTAGCTATTGAAGTCCCTTATGGCTAAAGCCATTCAAAGACTTGGTTTTAAGCCACTAAAGAATCGATCGATCTTACTCTTAGGTTGGATAATAATACCAAAAGCGTACCTTGCAAGTCTTGTAAAATTTGCTTCATAGGTACCAACAGATTCATCATCCATTTGATTTAGTTCAAGAAACTCTTTCTCCATCTTTGTTTGGATAATACGAGGGAAGTACTTATTGAAAAATATGTTCTTGAACTCATCCCATTCCATGGACTCAATTTCATCTCTTGTCCTCGTATTCTTGATAAGATTCCACCATTGATCAGCATCGCCTTCCAAACGATACACTGCTAAGATGACTTTATCATGTTCAGAACATTGAATAACTAAAAATATCTTTTCAGTAGTACTAATCCATTTTTCAGCAACTAATGGATCAGTAGACCCGCTGAATGAGGGTGGACGCTGCCTCATGAAGGATTCAACAGAATGTTGCTTGTTCCTTTGCTCGTTTGGATGTCCTGCACGATTCATTGCTTGAGAAAGTTGTGTGTGCATGAATACTAGATTTTTCATTCCATTTCCCATAACATTTGGTTGCTCAGGGGGACAATCATTGCATTTCCCGTCATATTCTGCATTAACACGGTTCCTTCGGGTTCCAACCATTGACTAAAACCAAGAAGAATAATGTGAGAAACACTAATTATAATAGTAAAACCACATAATTAAGAATAAAATTTCACACTTAAGGTATTATCATAGGTTTTTCATGGCCAATTTTAAAATACTAAGATCGTGTTCTATGCGTAGACTTATCCTTAGGGTTCTTACTAAGGCTTTCACATCCTAGTTCCCAAAGGATGACTATAACCTTTCCTCTGATACCAACTATAACGACCCATACTTTACATACATTGTTATTAATTAAGAATTGAAGAACAATTAATACAAAATATAACAAAACCAGGAAGGGACCGTATAGGTATAGAGTCTTTAGAAACTGGGAAACATAAACAACTGGTTCATAAAGCATCTACTTTGCCTCCCATTTATTTCATCAAATCTAGAGTCCCTTTTTGGCATATCTTACTTAATAAACTTCTTCCTGACCTGGGGAAATAAAACATACAAAAGGGTGAGATCAAATGCTCAGAAAGGGTCAAAAAATGAAGTATCAATCATATCATATATATTAGAACATAACTTTTGGAAATCATAACCTGCAAAAGAGATCATAATTTCATAACATGGGATAAATCATAGTAGTGAAATGTAATCCCAATAATCAAAACTTAAAACATGAAACTTTGTGGAATACACACATAATCATAGAGAATCATTTCTTATTAGTCAAGACTCATTTCCAAGACTATCTTAGTGGACAAAGTCCATTTCTGAATCGAGTTCATTCCTCGTTTCAGTCCTGTTTCACTGAATCGGTTTAACCTGCCGTTCAAGCCATGTCTATCTCATGAGATATAAAATTTTTACCCAATGCATTGGAGTGTATGTATACTATTTCAGAATCAATATCAATTTACAATAATCATATATAGTCATTATTTACACCATTATACCCATCCAAGTAAGGTGGTGGTGGAAAATAGTTTACACCACGGCGTGGAGACGGTATTCCGTACGTACGCACGCGCGGTGATTTTGTTTTCCGTAGGATGGATAGATGGTGAAATAGGGTTGTTTCATAATTATAATAACATATCAGTATATTAGTGATACTGATGTTATTACTTCATAATGAAACAACTAACGAAGAAGAAGTGGAAGAAGAAATAAAGTTGAAAGAATCCGTAACAGGCATTACCTCTTCTTTGAATCACTTCTTTGAGACCTATTTTTAGGGCACTAAAATTGGTCTTTGAAGAAGACCAGGACCTCTAGAATGTCTCTAGTAAAGTGGATAGGAGAAAGTGGTAGGGGTTGGACCATCTTGAAGGCTCAAAGTGGTGTGAGGAAGAGGGGGAGGAGGTGCCCTTTTATAAGGGAGGAGAGGGGCTCCTTTGGAAAAACTAAAAATATTATTTTATTATAAAGACAAATTCGGTTTTAAATAGCTCCAAATTGATTTATTTAGAAGATAAGGTGGGTATGGGTCTAAATAATCTCATCCAATAGAGTTTATACAAGTTTAGGTTCCTATTTTAACCTTATCATTTATATTTAACTTTAAGTTAGATAATTTTACTTTTACCGCGTCATTTTGTGTTCTTACACTATAAGGTTAATAAACATACTATAACCAGCCAAAAGAACCCCAAGTTGTTTATTATTAATATATATAATCTTATCTAAGTTATTCGGCCTAACCTTAGATTTTTAGGAATAAAATAACAATTAATAATATAATATTTGTTTTAAAAACTATTTTATGTCAATTTTGACACTATTTAGTAATTGATTTTTGTGAAAATCATAATAGAATGAGTAGTTCAAAAAAAGTTAATTAAATCAATACTAACATGTCATATTAACCTATAAAATTAGGGTAATTCATAAAAAGTCTAAAATTAAATTTATTTGGGTATTTATAACATCAATTATGTCAATATTTCATTAATAAGATAATTACTGCATCATCTTTGTGTCATAAATAAATTAAATTATTTAATGTCTAAAAATTACAAATAAAATACCATTATGTAGGAAATCCTTTTAGAGTTATAATGAATATTTATAGTCAAATTTATTTTAAGTAAAAATCTATATTAAAAATTATTTAGTCATTAAACTTTGATTTTAAATATTTCAACCCTTCTTTAAATAAATTAATAATAAATGTCCTAATATAATCCAAGTGGGCCTAAATGGTCATATTTTATTCCTAATGTTGTTTTTGGTCAAATTAAACTTATCAAATAGAATTATTACTTGTGTTAGGGTAATAATAATATCATTTTTACCCTTAATTACCCTATTTACTTTTAATCGTGGTAAATAAAAGTAAAAAGATACTATTCACCAAAAATTATTTTCATCTCATTGAACCACATTTTACTTACTGACATCAGCCGTGTCTCTTGGATTTTTGAAATTCCACTCACAGAAGCGGTAAAATTATGTTTTATGTAAATTTTCAAATTCTCCTAGGAGTTGGGTAAAAGACGGTGAAAAGTTCAATAAAATTTTTATATATCTAAAATTATTATAAAATGACTCCAATGAATTGCATTGAACTTATATAGGTATTATGTATCAATTTTTCCCTAAAATAAATTTAATTAAAATAAATAATTATTTAAATAAAAAGTCGGTTTTTAAATAGTAACCTACTGTTTTCACTATTCATCAAAAATTGAAAGTTTTCAGAAAAATACCAAAATTTCACCCTAGGCTAATTTCGATATTCCGAATCCAAAAATTAAGTCCATTTTGAAAAAATAAAATTCATAAAATTTAAAAAAGTGGTTATTTCTACTCATAACGGCTAGTTTTAATAATATTTTAATAGCATATTGTTGTTTAGTGAAACTCGGTATTGCGTACGACGCAAGCTATCGAGGAAGGTCGTGATTATGTGTAAAGAAATCCAAGAAAGTGTTGTGTGTAGTGAAAGATTCCTTTGATGATTTATATAACATAAAAACAAAATATTTCTCATAAAAGTCTCGGGTGTTACACTGGAGATATTAAATAATGATAAATATTATAGTCTATAATAATATATTATTATTTTTGATTTCATATGTGTTTAGAAATGTTTTCATCAAGATATATTTTATGGGATTATTTTAAATGATTATTGTAGACTATTAATGATAGATAATTTATGTGTTAAATATTATGTAGATAATTTTTATAAAGTACTATGAATTAATATGAAGGGAAAAAGAAGTAGTAATTTTGGTTTTTCTAAACCAATGTTGTATTATAAAAATAAAATCTTGAGTATTTAAGTAATAAGATGATGAAATTGAAGATAGAACAACCTATTTATCGAACCTGATAAAGGAGGAGAAGTAGAAGTGGTATCTACAACCTAACCTATGATACACTAATATCATAGAAGATAAAAGATGAATAAGTCTAATAATATTCTTATATCAAAATTTACAATTTTGGAGACTAAGTAAGAAGAAAAAATGAAGTATCCTCTATTTACACATTTTTATCATTATTGATATTGAATTAATATGATAAGATCAATATTAATACCATGTTTTTTTATTATATTCTAGTATTCAAAGACTTATTTCTGAGGAAAAAGATATTATTATTTTGATGTAGTGATATCTATTTAAATAATGAATATCTTATGTAAATCTTCAAAAGGAGGACCTTGGAAGACTAGAGTGATCCTATGTATAATAATATCTATACCAGTTAGGAAAATGAAGGAATTTAAATAGATAACCACTAACATGATGTAACAAAAGTCATGGTTCATACCTACCCATAAGTTAAGGATAGTTACACCAACTGCTTGTGAGCATTGAGACTAGTATGATACCTGTTCATGATTTTGTAATCAATGTAAGTGATCAGTGATAATCTATGTCTCAAACTCAACCTGAACAAATAATGGTATAGATTCCCACATTTTGCTTAACATTTTAAAAAATTATTTCTAATGTTTTCTCTTGTTTAATTACTACATTTCAGGTGGTTTTGGGTATTGAGAGTTTATAAGTATATACATATAGATTAACCAAGAAATGGGTCAAAATATTGAGATGGGAATTTAAAAGTTTAAAATAATTTCTTTAAATGGTCACACTGAGTCAACCCTCTATCAGGTAACTGTATGATCCTTCTGAGGAATAAAAAGTGGTATAATAGATAATCATTATTTCCACTAATTAGATCTATTTTCTTTAACATTAGTTTTTATATATATCATACATGAGGTACAAATTTGAAGAAGAATATGACTTTCCTTAGATATAGAACTTGGAGATTATTCATGTTAATAAAAACATGGAAGTTTTGACCAAAAAATTTAAGAATAAGAAGAAAAAAGAGACAATGATATTTAAAGAGGCTTCAAATGAGAAAAATATTTTACCATTAATTTAAGGTAATAAATGTGGTTTTTCATCTATTAAAGTTGTTTAAAATGATCCATAATAATATTCATGATCAAGCTTTGATGAGTGAGTGTTTGGTAAACCACTTAGTGTTTTTTATTCTAAAATTATGGATTATTTTAAAATGTTCCATATTGATGATATCACATATATATTTTAGTTTTTAATGAATACACAGGATATGAAATCATGGATAGAAATATAATCATATTATATGGATAAATTAATGTTTGAGAAGTTTTAGATATGCACAAATATTATTCAATATGTTGAAATAGTGGGTTCCCTAGACCCAAATATGTAGTGCATTTGATTACCATATGGTGTATAAAATTAGTTATACATGATGTTTTCTTACTATTGTAGTCTATAATTTTCTGCATCTATTATTGAAATAGTAATATCCATAGATTAATTATCATATTAGAAAGTTATAAAAGATACCGTGCTATAATGAGAACATCAAGATACTATGTCATTAATATTAAACTGAGGTACAATGGTCTAGATACATATTACTGACTAGAAATAGTAGATTATTGAATATCAGGTGTTGGAGGCTAATAAGCATTGAGACTTATTCTCATGAATTTCGCACTTGGTGATCTCTAGTAATGATATCATGAGGAATTACCTACCAATAGGAACAAGACATGTTTCAAGTGTCATTGGATATTCCTATATATGATCATGTGTAATGGAATCCAGACTTGATACCATTACCAATGTATTCTATTTAATTTCATACTTAGATGCAAGATGAAAACCATGATATGGAAATCATGGAGGTACTTTTTGTTGGGTGCGTCATTGGTGGAATGACATTGGTTGAATGGTCAAGAAAGTATTTTTTCACTTCTAGGTTTAGAAAGTAAAATATCTCACGTCATTTTGACCAGGATGGTAGTACCTTTATAAGACCATGGACATGGAAGTCTTGGGTAATTACGTCTAGTTAGATCAAGAAACTATAAATTAAGAAAAGGGAGATGCTATGGGTGTGCCTCCAGCTTTATGAGATATTAAAGACAAGGAGATTATATTACCCATTACATGTTCGTAGGTTGGTTGTCTCTTCTTTGACAATCATTCTCTTTTTATGGGTTGTGATGAGTTTCTAGTTCATACTCTTGGTTTTAATCAATTTCATCATCGCTTCCGTAGATAATTTAATAGATTAGTGACACTAGCACCAAGAGTTTCCAATATTATTATGCTCAAGCTCCTGTACTATTCTTGTATACTCTTGCCAATGAGGTCATTTATTGTCCCATTATTTATGTTTGTTTTTATCTTTTTTCTATAACTTTCCATTATTCTGAAAAAATGAATTTTAGAATATTAGTACTTTTATCATTATTATTGGTTTATACATTTTGATTAATTAATTAATTAAATGTATCCCACTATATTCTATCAAATTCAAGGAACCCTCTTTTCTAGAACTGGAGTACTTTTTCACTCATTTATTCTAGTGGCAAGGATCCATGATCCTCCCCTTATAGTCTATAAGATTTGGCTACAACACTACTTGGAGGGTTCAAGGTAGGCATTTGGATGACCAATAGCTTGAACATGTGGTTCCTTGATCTGCAGAGTGAAGTCCCTGCTTCATAAATCGATACTTGATTTACTAAATGAATGCCTCTAAAATCACAAAAAGATATATTTAGCTATTTAATTGATTCAATTTTTGTTATTTCATCCCAAAAATCTCAAAAGAATGCCCCGATAGTAAGAGGTACCATCATCTTTGGCATGCCTGGAACCTAAAATAACCGGTTTTGTCCAAATTCAAATGATGGAAGGAGGTTTAGACTTAATATTTATTTGAGGGTTTTTATGTATTATTAATGTGATAAAATAAATCATTTTCTATCTTCTTATCACGTACTATGTAATTACTTCCATAGTTGATCCTGCATGAAATAGAAAACTCCATAGCAACACATGTTCATTTTATCTTTAATGCTTGTTTATTATTTCTTTGTGATCTTTCATAAACTAGACATGCACCAAAATAATAAACCATGGAAAATAGAATGTTGACCTGATCATGAGATGATACTATTGGCTAACCCAGTTAGTGAATAACTGACCAACCTAGACGTTAGGGGTAATACCTTGGGTCACATCGCCTGAAAATCAAATTCCAATGTCTATCCACCTAATTTATCAAGGCCTTGTCTCATGCATCGCCTTAACTTGGTGTAAAGTGCATCACTGTTTGTCTCATCACTATATAAAAATACTCAAACACAAGTGAGGGGAACTGGGGAGTAAAAATACAACACTGAAGTGGATGCGTAGTTTCTTACATATATAGTGACCCTGAAATGATTCACATATCACTTTTTTAATTAAACTAATTATTAAAAAACCATTATAATAAATCAATTAAATAAAAAATGCACCAAACATGCATTGGTCGGTCCTTGACTCATGATCAATCAATACACATTAACTCATGTATTTAAAATAAAATTAAGAATTAAATTAAACTTACATTAAAATAATACTCGAGGACCTTTAATTTAATTTAAAATTCACTCATATTTTTAATTCAATATTAACATTGTTCCCCTCATCGCTTATTAACTCACGTATACACATTAACTCCATTATTCACAATAAAATGCAGAATTATATTACAGTTGCATTAAAATAATACTCAATAGCATTTAATTGAATTAAAAATTCAGTCATATTATTAATTCAACATTTATGTCATTCCCCTCACCGCATATTAAATCGCGTATTTAATCAATTTTTTATTAACTAATTGTGTCATAAATTAATATAATTTGGGGTTTAGTTAAATTAATTATCTAATTTTATGTTTAGTTTTAATAAAAATTTAATTTAAATTAAATAATTAATCGATACCCAACTATTCAGTGCTCTGATAACAATTGAAGGTACCGGGCACACAGTAGAAGCACCAAAATATGGTATTTTAAAATTTTTCCCTGATGATGACAAGTTCATGTCAAATGTTGGTGAAATATTTTAAAATCTTGTATTTCGGGGCTTCCACTGCATGCCTGGTACCTTCAATGTCATTATTCAGTTGAATTGAGATATTGTACATAGTGGGCCCCACTAATGGGGTTCGGGATATTTCCAAGAATATATGATCACCAAAGTAATAAATAAACTCATATTATTTGAGTTTAGAATAATGAACATTGAATTTTTTATGAAACTTATTTGAAAGTATTAATGTAAATACATGAAAAATATTATTTAAATGAATATTTAAAAAATATTTAAGGTTCAATTAATATTTTTTGGAATGATGAGTTGAGTTAACGACTCATTAATTATCACATAATATAATTAATATATTTTAAAAAAGTGATAATAATATTTATGACTATGTTTTGTAGTCATAACTAGTCATTTATAACATGTTATTTATTCGGGAGGCTCAGTATAAATAACATATATTTTCATAACACTCTATAAATAGTTGAGGAGAGGAGTTTATCATTCACTATTTACATCTTACCTTTCTCATGTTCTCTCTCCCATATCCGAGAGAGAGAGGCTCTTGATCTAAGGAGCTTGGATCAAGCTCTCTCTCAGGTATCATAAGCAGCGTGATGTTGTGATCATCAGAGAATTGAATGAGTCCTCAGATCTCCATGCTGGGACCCATATTTTGATGATAAGTGCCCCCACATTTTCTTAAATCTTGTGTGGATGATATATAAAAATTCAGCTTCAAATTCATTGAGTAGCGTTCACCAACATTGAGAAGACGTCATGCATGACTTTGGATCTATACCAGTTACTTTACAGTTTTATTTTTTTGTGCAAAACTCTTCATGTGAGATGCTCGCCTTAAATAGGGAAGAGATTCTCAGATATCGATGAGTTTATGTCATATATCAGTGGAAAAATTTTAAAATACAATTTTGGGGATTCTACTATATGCCTGATTCCTTCAATTGGTATCAGAGTGAATGTGTGAAATTTTAATTCAATGAAATAATTATGTTTGCATTCACACATTGCTTGAAATAATTAATTTTCATTCATCTATGTAGAGGGTATCATTATAGTTCCATCACCATTGATGGAATCAAAATTGGACATCAGATGGCTAGTCAGCAGCCATATGAAGTTTTTATATTGGATTGGATATGTTTTATGGGTAATACACTTAATAACATGTATATTTATATATATGCTTTGATTTCTTAACTTAGTTTGGTTTTGATTTTATCTCTGGTGAGGTTTAATAATAATAATAATAATAACAATAATTTTGTTATTATAATAATAGTTTTATTATAATAAGAATTTAATTATTACAATAATATTATTATTACAATATTTTAATATTATAATAATAATATTATTTTCTTAAGGCTATATAGGCATTAAATAAGAAATTATTATCTATCCTTTTCATTAACATCAATAACGTGATATTGATAAGGTAATATCCATTTGGGAATTTATCAACGCCACATTATCATGATCAATGAATGCTTAGTCAAGATATTCTTCAGAATGCCAACTCAAAGCAACTCATATCTTCTAACCAAGATTAGATCATACTTCACTTTACTATTCCTTAATGAGTTGAAGTAATCACATGAAGAATCATTACAACTATATTTCCCTTGAAAAAGTTCATGGTTAATTGTTGAACTAATTTCAATAGCTTTGTGACATACATTTATTTTAAAGGTTTCTTTGTCCAAACTAAAGACATAAATAATAACAAAGGTGTTTAGCTATATCGAGCCTAATAACCATACTGTGTATATTCTTGACATCCTCTTTTAGTGTTGCTTGACAAATAATTATCTTGCCACAACTGGGTATGAATCCTAAATGTGTATATTCATTAGTTATTGTATATGATTCATGTATTGCTAAACTATTTATTGAGTGTTCCTCACCACAAACAACAATCATTATGGAACCTATTATATTGTATACTTGTTCCCAAAGGGAATGTGAGATTATTGTTTTGGTTATACTCAATAATAGTTCTACATAAATATTTCACTTGGAAATAAAGAAGTTGTATACTTCTCACCGTTTTCCTAGGTTTCACCCTTTGTCAGCCACTTGGAGAATACTCGTAATGTTTCATAATTACTTGGTAACTGAATTTAAATATGCATATGTAAGTGGAATATAGTATTTAATACCCAAGGAGTAATATTGAAACATTACTTCCATGTGATGATTATACCTGAAGTAGAAGCAAAAACATTCTTCTTTAATTCAGTTAATTTTATTTAAACCTCCATTATTTTATTTCATAATATGCAGTCCAAATAACCTCAAGTTAATACCTCTTTCATTGAAGGAAATTGTGAATGTACCATTGTAATTACTTGTATTTGGCCTTTTCACCCTGTCATTCAATTTTTTCACCATAAGAATTAAGGACTAGTCTGTCTTTTTTATTCTTATTCACTGGGAAAACCTTACCTTAAAGGTAATGAACCGTTTACTCAAAACATGTTAATTTTGTAACTTTAAATTATACTTGACTAAATTGGTGAAATGATACTAGAATATGATATATTGAAAGATCATAACCTACCATTAAATTTATATAGATTCTGTGTAACCATTACCTATTCATATCATTGCTTCTCTTTTTTCCTTACAATCCACTTAGAGATGAGACTTCATGTTATGCCATCCATGTATTGATGTAGTGAACACTACTAACATTGGATGTTTACGAAAGAATATTGACATATCCATAATATGTTTTATCAAAAAATGTAGCCTGGTGTAATATCAATAATCACATTTTAAACATCAAGGTTTTTATGTAAGGAGAATCAATGTTACAACTCGCAGAAACTTACATTATATTTCATGACATGCTTCAAAAATAATGGTGTTATCCCATAACAATATTACAACTATAATGATAAATGGATATCATAAAAGTCATAGTATGATGTAAAACAATTTTCATTAGGATATGTGTTTGGGTACAAAGAGTTTGTCAGGACATAAAAAAACTAGTATTAGGAACAAAAAATTGTGAATCTAGTGTAATAATCCTAACAGCTGCTTATGATATTACATAAATCCATAAGATAGAAAAGTAATTATCAACATATAGACTATATTTCTATATAAGGGTTCACATATCTACCAGATATAGTGAAATCTAAGTTGACTTAGGTTTAGTCAATTATAAAGATGCACATGCAGTTGGCATATGAATTAGTTCCACAAGCGCCTGAGGAACGATGTATGTTCCAGATACACATACTGCGTAGGAAGGTTAAAACCATGGTGATGGTTTTTGTATTTACTATGGTCAGTTATCTATTATTCATTGTGAATAATATTTCATATATGTAAGAATTATATAAAAATTAGCAAAGATTGAAAATACTAGTTAAAATTAAATAAATAGATTCCATGTATCAAAGTTCCCAAGGGCATATAAATTGACTACTGTAGTGGGTATTCAAGTGAGTTGATAAATGGCTGGTATAATTGTATTAACAATAAGTCCCCATTCATGATACTAAGTTGGTATGTCAAAATATATTATAATTTTACATGTCATAACTAATTTCTATGATCATATTATTAGGCATTGGATGTCATGACCATCAATCATAGAAGGTGTATATACAACAAAACCAAGAAGGGATCCATGATACTCCCCTTATAGTCTATAAGCTTTGGCTACAACACTACTTGGAGGGTTCAAGGTAGGAATTTGGATGACCAATAGCTTGAACATGTGGTTCCTTGATCTGCAGAGTGAAGTCCCTGGTTCATAAATCGATACTTGATTTACTAAATTAATGCCTCTAAAATCACAAAAAGATATATTTAGCTATTTAATTGATTCAATTTTTGTTATTTCATCCCAAAAATCTCATAAGAATGCCCCGATAGTAAGAGGTATCATCATCTTTGGCATGCCTGGAACCTAAAATAACCGGTTTTGTCCAAATTCAAATGATGGAAGGAGGTTTAGACTTAATATTTATTTGAGGGTTTTTATGTATTATTAATGTGATAAAATAAATCATTTTCTATCTTCTTATCACGTACTATGTAATTACTTCCACAGTTGATCCTGCATGAAATAGAAAACTCCATCGCAACACATGTTCATTTTATCTTTCATGCTTGTTTATTATTTCTTTGTGATCTTTCATAAACTAGACATGCACCGAAATAATAAACCATGGAAAATAGAATGTTGACCTGATCATGAGATGATACTATTGGCTAACCCAGTTAGTGAATAACTGACCAACCTAGACGTTAGGGGTAATACCTTGGGTCACATCGCCTGAAAATCAAATTCCAATGTCTATCCACCTAATTTATCAAGGCCTTGTCTCATGCATCGCCTTAACTTGGTGTAAAGTGCATCACTGTTCATCTCATCACTATATAAAAATACTCAAACACAAGTGAGGGGAACTGGGGAGTAAAAATACAACACTGAAGTGGATGCCTAGTTCCTTACATATATAGTGACCCTGAAATGATTCACATATCACTTTTTTAATTAAACTAATTATTAAAAAACCATTATAATAAATAAATTAAATAAAAAATGCACCAAACATGCATTGGTCGGTCCTTGACTCATGATCAATCAATACACATTAACTCATGTATTTAAAATAAAATTAAGAATTAAATTAAACTTACATTAAAATAATACTCGAGGACCTTGAATTTAATTTAAAATTCACTCATATTTTTAATTCAATATTAACATTTTTCCCCTCATCGCTTATTAACTCACGTATACACATTAACTCCATTATTCACAATAAAATGCAGAATTATATTACAGTTGCATTAAAATAATAATCAATAACAATTAATTGAATTAAAAATTCAGTCATATTATTAATTCAACATTTATGTCATTCCCCTCACCGCATATTAACTCTCGTATTTAATCAATTTTTTATTAACTAATTGTGGCATAAATTAATATAATTTGGGGTTTAGTTAAATTAATTAACTAATTTTATGTTTAGTTTTAATAAAAATTTAATTTAAATTAAATAATTAATCGATACCCAACTATTCAGTGCTCTGATAACAATTGAAGGTACCGGGCACATAGTAGAAGCACCAAAATATGTTATTTTAAAATTTTTCCCTGATGATGACATGTTCATGTCAAATGTTGGTGAAATATTTTAAAATCTTGTATATCAGGGCTTCCGCTGCATGCCTGGTACCTTCAATGTCATTATTCAGTTGAATTGAGATATTGTACATAGTGGGCCCCACTAATGGGGTCCGGGATATTTCCAAGAAGATATGATCACCAAAGTAATAAATAAACTCATACTATTTGAGTTTAGAATAATGAACATTGAATTTTTTATGAAACTTATTTGAAAGTATTATTGTAAATACATGAAAAATATTATTTAAATGAATATTTAAAAAATATTTAAGGTTCAATTAATATTTTTTGGAATGATGAGTTGAGTTAACGACTCATTAATTATCACATAATATAATTAATATATTTTAAAAAAGTGATAATAATATTTATGACTATGTTTTGTAGTCATAACTAGTCATTTATAACATGTTATTTATTCGGGAGGCTCGGTAGAAATAACATATATTTTCATAACACTCTATAAATAGTTGAGGAGAGGAGTTTATCATTTACTATTTACATCTTACCTTTCTCATGTTCTCTCTCCCATATCCGAGAGAGAGAGGCTCTAGATCTAAGGAGCTTGGATCAAGCTCTCTCTCAGGTATCATAAGCAGGGTGATGTTGTGATCATCAGAGAATTGAATGAGTCCTCAGATCTCCATGCTGGGACCCGGATTTTGATGATAAGTTCCCCCGCATTTTCTTAAATCTTATGTGGATGATATATAAAAATTCAGCTTCAAATTCATTGAGTAGCGTTCACCAACATTGAGAAGACGTCATGCATGACTTTGGATCTATACCAGTTACTTTACAGTTTTATTTTTTTGTGCAAAACTCTTCATGTGAGATGCTCGCCTTAAATAGGGAAGAGATTCTCAGATATCGATGAGTTTATGTCATATATCAGTGGAAAAATTTTAAAATACAATTTTGGGGATTCTACTATATGCCTGATTCCTTCAATTGGTATCAGAGTGAATGTGTGAAATTTTAATCCATTGAAATAATTATGTTTGCATTCACACATTTCTTGAAATAATTAATTTTCATTCATCTATGTAGAGGGTATCATTATAGTTCCATCACAATTGATGGAATCAAAATTGGACATCAGATGGCTAGTCAGCAGCCATATGAAGTTTTTATATTGGATTGGATATGTTTTATGGGTAATAAACTTAATAACATGTATATTTATATATATGTTTTGATTTCTTAACTTAGTTTGGTTTTGATTTTATCTCTGGTGAGGTTTAATAATAATAATAATAATAACAATAATTTTGTTATTATAATAATAGTTTTATTATAATAAGAATTTAATTATTACAATAATATTATTATTACAATATTTTAATATTATAATAATATTATTATTTTCTTAAGGCTATATAGGCATTATGAATTTTTTAATAGGGGGTTGAATTTTTTGGCTAAGTGGGGGAGTCGGGTCACAAATCTAAACCAACAAAATATTTTGAAACAAAATAAGAAATTATTATCTATCCTTTTCATTAACATCAATAACGTGATATTGATAAGGTAATATCCATTTGGGAATTTATCAACGCCACATTATCATGATCAATGAATGCTTAGTCAAGATATTCTTCAGAATTCCAACTCAAAGCAACTCATATCTTCTAACCAAGATTAGATCATACTTCACTTTACTATTCCTTAATGAGTTGAAGTAATCACATGAAGAATCATTACAACAATATTTCCCTTCAAAAAGTTCATGGTTACTTGTTGAACTAATTTCAATAGCTTTGTGACATACATTTATTTTAAAGGTTTCTTTGTCCAAACTAAAGACATAAATAATAACAAAGGTGTTTAGCTATATCGAGCCTAATAACCATACTGTGTATATTCTTGACATCCTCTTTTAGTTTTTCTTGACAAATAATTATCTTGCCACAACTGGGTATGAATCCTAAATGTGTATATTCATTAGTTATTGTATATGATTCATGTATTGCTAAACTATTTATTGAGTGTTCCTCACCACAAACAACACTCATTATGGAACCTATTATATTGTATACTTGTTCCCAAAGGGAACGTGAGATTATTGTTTTGGTTATACTCAATAATAGTTCTACATAAATATTTCACTTGGAAATAAAGAAGTTGTATACTTCTCACCGTTTTCCTAGGTTTCACCCTTTTTCAGCCACTTGGAGAATACTCCTAACCTCTAGTAATGTTTCATAATTACTTGGTAACTGAATTTAAATACACATATGTAAGTGGAATATAGTATTTAATACCCAAGGAGTAATATTGAAACATTACTTCCATGTGATGATTATACCTGAAGTAGAAGCAAAAACTTTCTTCTTTAATTCAGTTATTTTTATTTAAACCTCCATTATTTTATTTCATAATATGCAGTCCAAATAACCTCAAGTTAATACCTCTTTCATTGAAGGAAATTGTGAATGTACCATTGTAATTACTTGTATTTTGCCTTTTCACCCTGCCATTCAATTTTTTCACCATAAGAATTAAGGACTAGTCTGTCTTTTATATTCTTATTCACTGGGAAAACCTTACCTTAAAGGTAATGAACCGTTTACTCAAAACATGTTAATTTTGTAACTTTAAATGAGACTTGACTAAATTGGTGAAATGATACTAGAATATGATATATTGAAAGATAATAACCTACCATTAAATTTATATAGATTCTGTGTAACCATTACCTATTCATATCATTGCTTCTCTTTTTTCCTTACAATCCACTTAGAGATGAGACTTCATGTTATGCCATCCATGTATTGATGTAGTTAACACTACTAACATCGGATGTTTACGAAAGAATATTGACATATCCATAATATGTTTTATCAAAAAATGTAGCCTGGTGTAATATCAATAATCACATTTTAAACATCAAGGTTTTGATGTAAGGAGAATCAATGTTACAACTCGCAGAAACTTACATTATATTTCATGACATGCTTCAAAAATAATGGTGTTATCCCATAACTATATTCCAACTATAATGATAAATGGATATCATAAAAGTCATAGTATGATGTAAAACAATTTTCATTAGGATATGTTTTTGGGTACAAAGAGTTTGTCAGGACATAAAAAAACTAGTATTAGGAACAAAAAATTGTGAATCTAGTGTAATAATCCTAACAGCTGCTTATGATATTACATAAATCCATAAGATAGAAAAGTAATTATCAACATATAGACTATATTTCTATATAAGGGTTCACATATCTACCAGATATAGTGAAATCTAAGTTGACTTAGGTTTAGTCAATTATAAATATGCACATGCAGTAGGCATATGAATTAGTTCCACAAGCACATGAGGAACGATGTATGTTCCAGATACACATACTGCGTAGGAAGGTTAAAACCATGGTGATGGTTTTTGTATTTACTATGGTCAATGATCTATTATTCATTGTGAATAATATTTCATATAGGTAAGAAGTATATAAAAATTAGCTAAGATTGAAAATACTAGTTAAAATTCAATAAATAGATTCCATGTATCAAAGTTCCCAAGAGCATATAAATTGACTACTGTAGTGGGTATTCAAGTGAGTTGATAAATGGCTGGTATACGTGTATTAACAATAAGTCCCCATTCATGATACTAAGTTGGTATGTCAAAATATATTATAATTTTACATGTCATAACTAATTTCTATGATCATATTATTAGGCATTGGATGTCATGACCATCAATCATAGAAGGTGTATATACAACACAACCAAGAAGGGATGGTCACATCACCAAATGATAATAAAGGTTGAAGTTATTGAAATATTATTTAGGGTTGAAGTAAGTAGAAGGATCACAGAACATTCATTTGGAATGAATGTTTTCCATGGGTCTACCTAAGGTTAGTGGGAGCACCATCATTTTACAAGTGGAATATGTTCAACAACATATCGAAAAAAGATTGATCTTCATGTTAGATAAGACCAGGATAAAATATATTCTCCAGTTGTTGACTTAATTTAGAAACCTATGTTCTAGGGAACAAGATATAATAAGGTATATCTAAAGGTTTCTTGGACCTAGTCAATCATACATATAGTGGAATAGTATTGAAAAATAAAAGTTGTAACAATGAAAGAGATGAATTATTACTAATGTCACATGACATTATCTCTCCCAGTTTACATATCTGGGACATGAGAAGAGACAAACATGGTGATTTGAGTTCCACAAGTTTATACAATAGATCAATATTGTATTCCATGACATGTAAAAAATTGACATTTCTAGGATATGATTTATAGTATTCAGATATCGATTATACTCAGGAGCACTGCAAGTCAAGAAGTCAGAACTATCTAAGTATACTTTGAAAAGGAAAAAAGATATGTAATTGGTAAGTGGAAATGGAAGGATACTAGTTTTCTGGGGAAATAAACTATTCTTTCTTAGATACATGTGATCTAATATCATAGTTAGGATATGTTAATGAACTAGACAATCTCATATAATCTAGTGGTAGCCATACCTTCAAATAATGAGTACATTGCAACTTTTAAGGCATCTAAGAATCAGTTAAATGAAAATATTTGTTCTAGTTCTTGGAACTTCACCTAGTAAGAAAATGATTATCATAATGTAAATTATGATATTATTACTACCTAAGATGTTATGTTTTGAAAGTGTAAAAAAGTGATATACTTAGGGATACCATATCTTGAAATGTTTTACTCAAGGGGGTGAGGTCACAATAGGAAAATAACTATATGGAGGAACTGTGGCTGACCCAGCAGCTAAAGCCATGACTCATCAGAAACATAATCCTTATCATGTGAGTAACTGACAAGTTTAGATAGCATGTTTTCTCTAGTGAAAGTGTTAGTGTTGAAATAGTGGGTACCATAGACCCAACTATACAGTTCTTTTGATTACCATATCGTGTATACAATTAGTTATACATGATGTTTTCTTACTATTGTAGTGTATACGTTTATGCGTCCACTATTTAAATTGTAATTTCCATAGATTAATGGTTATACTGGAAGGTTATATAAGATCCAAGGCTATAATGAGAACCTTGAGATACCATTACATTATTTTTAAACTAAGATCATATGGTCGAGATACAACTTACTGACTGTACCTAATAGATGTATGACTATCCGGTGTGGGGGGCTCATAAGCCTTGAGAATTTTTCTCATGAAGTTCGTAATTGGTGATCTCTAGTAGCGGTATCATGGGGATATACCCACCAACAGAAACACCACATGTTTCAGGTGCCATTGGATGTTCCTATCTATGATTAGGTGTAATAGTCTCATGAATTGAGATCATTACTAATGTATTCCATTTGATTATTTACTTTGATGTAATTTGAAAACCATGATATTAAAATGGTGGCATGGTAGTTTGTGTTGGGTGCGTCATTGGTGGCATGAAACTGGTTGAATGGTCAAGCAAGGATTTGTCTCTTCTAGGTTTTAGAAGTAAAAAATCTCGGTCCATGTTGACGAGGATAGTTGTAACTTCATAAGATCATGACCATGGAAGTCTAGGGTAAGTTCTTCCAATTATATCAAAAAACAATAAAGCAAGAAAAGGTAAATGACATGTGTGTGTGTCTTGATTTATGAGATATTAAAGAAAAATAGATTATATTATAGAATACGTGTTTTTTTGTTGGTTGTTGTTGCTTTGAAAATCCTAATATTTTTAAGGGCCATGATGGGTTGCTAGATCCTGCTCTTTTTCTATGAATAGTACTCACTTCTGTCGAGATAAGGGACTAGAATGTCACACATAATAGCATATTTGAGAATTTTCACTATGAAGTTGAATAGGGATATTAGAAATGGTGGACCCCACAATTGGTTTTTAGGATTTGTCCAAGGAGATAAAATAACCAAAGTAATAAATAAAATCATATTATTCAATTTTAGAATAATGATCATTGAATTTATTTATTAAATGTATTTGAAAGTATTAAAGTAAATACATGAAAAATATTATTTTAATTAATATTAAAAAAATACTTAAGGTTCAATTAATATTTTTAGGAGTGACGATTCCAGTTAATGACTCATTTATTATCATGTAATATAATTTAATATATTACCAGAAAATGATTATAATAATTATGACTATGTTTAGTAGTACTAAAAAGTCATTTATAACATGTTATTTATTCAGAAGCGGTAGAAATACCAAACATTTTCTTAACACTCTATAAATAGACGAGGATAGGATTTTTCCATGCACTATTAACAGCCTCCCTCTCTCCACTTCTCTCTCCCACATCCTAGAAAGAGAGGCTATGGATCCAAGGAGCTGAGTTCAATCTCTCTATCTGGCATCACAAGTAGGGTGATGCGGTGATCATCAAACCATTAAAGGAGTCTTTAGATCTCTTCACCAGCACCTATATATCAATGATTGGAACTCCCACTATTTATTAAATCACGTGTGGATGATCTAGATAAATTTGAATTTGGATTCTTTAAGAAGCAATTTCCAATGATGATAAGGATTCATGTGCGACTTCAAATCTAAACCAGGTATTTTATGGTTTTAATTTTGTGCTTAAAACTCTTCACATGAGGTCCTTGGCTTAAACTAGGAATATATTTGACAAAATCAACTTTTTTATGCCATACGTTGGTGGAACAATTTTAAAATCACATTTTTGGGGTATCCAATGTGTGCCTAGTTCCTTCACAATATATGAAAATAAATGAATGGATTTTTTTCATTAAATAAAAACAATATTTTGTAAAAAAAACATAAAAAATTCAATAGATTAGAATAATGAGATAATTAAAACATATGAATAGAGAACCATTCTATACAAGAAGTATATAATGATATTATTATTGTCAAGAGTTTATATTTAGAGATAAAAGATAATATGAATATTTATCTTGAAAATTATTTAAAACAAAGTACAAATATATATGTGGATTATATTTTTAAGATTATGTGATTGAAAATAAACTTTGAGATCATTTGAGGTTGGATAAAATACCCACAATATGAATTATGCTCAACTGGAATTCAAATTGAGAAATCTAGAATTAAAAATTACAAATATTCATAAACTAATGAGAATATAGGGTATTCTGTTAATATATTTGAAAATCTTATTACTACTAAAATGACTCATATTAATGAAAAAAGGGATTTAAATCATCCAATGATCAATCTAATTCAACTCATGGAAAAAGGTAACCCCTATCTCAGAAAATGTTTTCTTTAAAAATATTATTTAATATTATAATACAAGTTACAAATAAAAATCTAGAAAAATATGTTTTAACTAGAGTGATAAGAAATATTTCATAACATCCAGAGTGGATGTGAGCATATGAAACAAAAGCATATCTCTAAAAAGAAATCAAAAGCATGGTGTTTCAACTCAAATACAACAAGCTACAAAATATTTCTAGATTAAAACCAAATCAACGAGAACAAGGATTATTGGGATTTTTTTGCTAATTTTAGTGGTTTCTTCTTAGATCCATCATCCATTTACATAATCTTTCAATTCATGAATATTATAGAATACCTATATTAAGGGAGAGTAGATCTAAAGCTAAAAATAATTATATTGAGAAGAATCATTGTTCATAGAAAAAGATAAACATTTTCACTATGAACAAATATGAGTCTATTAATATTTTTTGAGGAAATTTAAAAAAAGTGTCCATTGTTCTAATTAGTTATTGTATAACTCTACAAATCATAATTAATACCATGATAAGAACACAACTTCTCCATGTTTAAAAAATAAATAATTAAATGTAACCGAGTATACCTTAGGGTGAAAATAAGATCAATGTATTATGAAAAGAATACCAAAGAGGAATATTGAGAAGGAAAATAAATTAAAAATTAATAGAATTTTCTTCTACTATGGTATAATAGGTCACACTATAGACTATTAAAAATATTCCATGGAAATCAGTGTTGATGGAGGTAAGATGAAACAAAAAAATGGCGAATCAATCAAAGAGACAAATTGAAGGATTGGTTTGGTGGAATAATTTTTTGAAGATGTTATGTGTAATGAAAATAATACCAATTTTTTTAAAATAAATATTCATGAAAAACCATATAGAAAATTCAAGAAGCCTGATCATGTTATAAATTAATTATTGACCAAGTTTCCATCTCAAATAGAATAGGTAATAAAGATGGAGATAACACAAGATAATGAATGTTATAAATTAAAAAAGTAACTCCTCAAGAATAAAAAATTAAAATTCATAAGAGGTTTTTAAGAAATGATAACCGAAGTGTTTTGGATAATCTATATAGAAATTGAAAATAATCCGGTCACACTCCTAATAATTATATGGCATACCTTATTTGATAAAATGAGTTAATGTAAAAACTACTACACTATCTACCGCATGTGTTGTACTAGAAAATGTGAAAAATAATGTTTAACATAATGAGAAACCCCATGGTTATAAAAATATCATATAGGTTATGTATTTTCAAGTTTTTTAAGAATAATGAAATAATTATCATGAAATTTTTTAACTAAAATAGAACTAAATAGAAAAGAATATTTGGATTGAGAAGAAAATATCATCCCTATTTCTCACCATTAAAGCGATGATAGAAAACTCACCTTCTTCCTAGTTATTTTTTATTGTTTTTTCATGAATGGAATTTAAGGTGTTTTAAAAAAGAAGAGAATCAGATCAGTTCTATAATTACTATATAGTAGGAGAATACATCAATCATGGATTTTTAGATGATTCATTAAAATATTTCCAAATGTTCCATCCATGATGAATATTGATGAAGTGAATCCCTTGAGGGGGAGAGAATAAGATAAATAGGCCACCAAAATATCATTATTTCATAGAAAAGTGAAATTTATTTCTAGTGTTGGTGAGGAAGAATGAGAATCACTTCTCTTATACTTTCTTATAATTTAATCAATTGTGATTATAGAGAGGAAGTGATTGATGGGATAAATAGTAGCTTGTTGGGTTATAAATATTTCTCCTCTTGAATTATTTTAATATGATTATTGAAGATTATTATAATTCCTTATGTGTAATATTACTTGAATCACCCTTAAAAATATAAAACTGAGATTGGTATCATATAATGGACATCAATGATGTTAGAGTTGAGAACTTATTTTCCCTACACCAAGAATTTGTCATGTGGTCTTAGATTTGGTTAATTTATGGCTAATTGTTATGTGAAATTTGATATTTTACTTATATTCAATTAATTATTTTTTATATCTCGATAAAATAGAAGAATAAATGGAAGAACATGAATTTTTAAATCACCGAAGAAGAATGATATGAGTAGGAATTTCCCTTAATTATTCACATATTCATTTATTATAAATAAGGGGAAGAATAAAATAGATGAGTATGAATATATTTTCATATATGTATTTAATAGTATTTAAAAAAATATTGGGGGGGGGGGATTAAAGATCCCAGTTTATTTTATTGATTTAATTTTTTGTTAATAAGTGATGATATTATGAAGTGATGTTTTAACTTTGTTTTGGATGATGGAAAAAGATACCAATGATTCTAGAAGATAATTCTGCTATATATATTATAAAGGAAGAAGAGGGTTGTTTATTCATGGATATCTTGAATAAATAGATTAAAAGAAGATTATCCCACACACTAGTTGGTTTTATTGAATAAATAGATTCAATAAAGAGTAGTCAATACATCTGATGATAATTGATCAGATATTTTAATTAATTAAAGAAAATTTTTATTAGATAAATTGATCACTATCTATTACATAACTTGATAAGTTTAAAGTGATAAATATGGTTGATGTAGAATAGAGCAACTGGATTGATGCGAAAATTTACCAAAAGGATTGAAAATACATCCATTGATTAAACATAGTAGATTCTATATTTTAAATAAAATATATCTTGGATGATAGACTGAAAAATGAAAGGAAAAAGATATTTTTTTTGATTTAGTGAGCTACTATTATAATACTCAAAAATTAGTATTAATATTCTAAAGGTCTATGAAAATGGAGTTAAAGGACTTTGGAAACATTTTTATAATTTTGTAATTTAGTTTAGTTGTTTTAAAGTGAATTGGAGGGAATAGATATTCCATGAGAATACCTAAGGATAACTTGTAATAATTTGAATAACTTCTATAATTTTGAGTTGGATTTGAAATTTTACAAAGAAATTATTTTTTAAAAATAAATCTATTATAAGAATAGATAAATTTGAAAATGAGTGTTATGAGTTAACTTTGTGGGTAGAGAAAGAAATTGGAAAAGGCATTCTATGTATAAAGAGACACTAGAGGATACCGAAATTTCATTCCGAATATGCAGTTCAAAAATTAGTAAATGTTGTGATGAGTAAGATTCATTTTTCCTAATATGTAAAAGTCAATCAGAGATTAACTAAAGGAAATTATGTTATGTAAAAAACCATATTCAATATGTAAGATAATTATTATACATGCATAACATATTTTAAACTCTTAGGAGTGATATGTAAGAAATTATATTTCATAATAATGGTTTTAAAGTTGGTAAAAAATGAGATTATCTTGATGAACTCTAAAAGACACTTCCAAAAGTTAAATCTGATGATGTTGTTCCAAAAATATAATATCAAATATCAATAGATTGTTATGATGATGCGATTGAAGATAAAATATTGATAAGATGATATTCATGTCCTACAAAATAAAATCACACTATGGAGTGTATTTGAGAATATGGTACCAATAAAATTTAGTTATGAGAAATAAGATAGAGCCACACCATGGTGATGATGAAGTGGGAAGATGATAAAGGCCAAAAAATTATAGAAAGAGATCAATTTAATATAGTTCCCTTGGAGAAATGGGGAGACGCTTTCATGCTGTGGTGGAAGTCACTTTGAATAACACATGTTTTATCCAACGAAAAATAATGCAATGGTATGTGATGTTATGTCATATTCTATCATGAATCATGGAGAGATTTAGTAGTGGCCATGATTATTCAAGATATCGGGTGATTTAAAAAACTGAAACTTTAGGAGATATTTTGTGGGATTAGTTTTTAAATTTTTGAATACTGTAAATGCAAGAGAATTTAATTTCCCAATATTATAGTGATAATATTCCCGTGGTACGATAAATTTATAAAATGTAAAAAAATAAGAAGGGGTTTTTGTTTTTTTAAATCGATACTATATTACAAAAAGTATATCCAAAGTATTGAAGTTATATAAACAAATATTGAGGATAGAATAACCTATAGAGAAAAGAAAAATAAGGAGGATATAGAGAAATAGGATTAAAGACATGTCTTACAATATTCTGATATTATAAAGGAAAATAGTTGAATAAGTCCAATGATATTATTATATCACATATGAAAATTCATATTACCATGAAAAAATATAGCATTATGAATCATTATATTTACATTTGTTTCTCATTATGTTTTTTAGATGAGTTGATAATGTTGATGTATATGTTCTATTACTGATTATATTCACGAAGTTAAAGATATATTTCTAAGTAAGAAGATATTATTATGATTATTTAGGGAAATCTTGGAAAAAATGAATATTTTTTTAAAAGTTTGAAAGTAGAAACATGAAAGACTAGAGTGATCCAATATAACAATATCCATACTAGTAGGAAGATTGAAGGGGTTTTAGGAGATATACACTACCAAGAGGTAGTATTAGGAAAGGATGATACATACCCATGGGTTAATGATGATTCCAACTACCCATTATAATCATTGTTAATAGTATGATACCTAATCATGATTTTGTAATCACTATAATTAATGTTTAATAATACATGTCTCAGAGTGAACCTAAACACAAGAAGGACTGGATTCACAAATGTAGGTCAAACCATGTGAATAATATCTTTTTTTTGTCTATAGTTTACTTAATTTTATGTTGTGTTAGGTGTAAAGAGTGCATAAGTAAATTCATACATCATAATTAAGATAAAAATTTCAATATTTCATGGGGGAATGGGTAAAATAAATTTGGTAAAGAGATCACACTAATTTACCCCCTCAACTGTGGACTGTATGATCCTACTGGGTAATGTAAAAAACCAAAGTATAAAATACTCAATGTGTGTTATAAAGAAAAGTAATCCTTTTAAACCCTTTTTTATTTTATGTGATATAGACTTGGTATGAACATTCTCACGAGTCGACACATAATATTACATTTTTTAATCCTCTTATTATTCTTCTTCTTGGTATTATGTTTTAAGGGAACCATTAGTCTGATTATCCACCTCAACTAAATCCAGCAAAAAGAATGTTTCTATCCATGGATAGAGTTTTTTGATCCCGAAGAATATCTTGTGAGAGAAGATTAGGATTGAAAACCCTATTAAGGACACTATCAATATTTTATCAATACAAAAAACTTACAAAACCATGAGTATAATTATCCTTTTTTATATGTATTTTTTTCTTTTAAAAGTCACATTGAAAAGTTACATGAATGAATTTTATGATAAACTCAACATGAGTGTTAATTAACCTCATATAAAAAATAGATGAATCTGTAAAATTTAATTTCTTGTCAAATATTTTAGATTTTTTCACCTCTTTTTATACATGATTAAAATTCTATTTCACATGTCAAAAATTCTAGAGAAATATTCCCCTAAGACATTCCTTATAAGATACCAATCCAATTAACACTTGTTGTTTAGTGATTTTGTTTCGATTTAGTAAAGATAGATTATAAATATTGATGAACAGTGAAGATGAAAATTATATCATATCTTTGGAAAGGGGATTAGTGTCCCAATTTTTTATAGCAATCACCACTATATTTTGTGTGTGTGTGTTGTTCCTCTACTGATGTTTCTAGAAAGATCATCATGCCAAGATAAACCTTTACTATAACATAGAGACGATCAAAAAATAAGAAACTAATGACCTCATGTACTACTATTTAAAAATCCTTGATCATCTCGAAATCTTACATTGAATATATAACCTATACAACATTCAATTACTTAATATCTTGAGAAAAAATATTAAAAAAAATGATAGATCCATATATTGAAAAATGTAAATGTTGGTCTTGGGAGACTTACGAAATACACTAGAATGTTCCTTGACCTCTAATAGTATGATAATGACTAACCTTATAGTATATTTAATGCACATTCATGATTTAATGTTTCATAAAAACTTAATTTATTAGCACCATATCCATCCTCTAATTGGAACCAAATAAATTACAATATCTTCTTAGATAAATCAATGTCTATGAAAAAATTAGTTTGATTAAGATGATTTCCTTAAAAAATTATTCTTTAAATACAAACAAGTTAAAAATTATAACCATAAATTCCGAGAACATTTTGATTCTGGAAGAGAATATGAAAACCCAGAAGGTGAATCCCATGGGGTGAAAAAATGCGTCTTTCATAGAGTAATCATTTAGGTTTTGAAGTTAGTGAATAAATTAGATAATTGAAAGTGAAGATATGTCTCAAAGAATCTGTATCTAGATTATTCTTACCTTGAAAATTGATTGAGATTTAACAAAGAATAAACATATCAATTGGAGATCAATTCTTGAAACCCCATTCAAAATTAATTTTATAGTCAAAAGAAATAATTAAAGGGAGTATTTTACAAAACATCACAACCAATGAGATATTCTAAGGGGACAATGCATTTGAGAAATATAAGGAAGAATGAATGAATGATGAAAAAAATAAATTAAACTTGTAAAATATATAGTTAAAATATATAAAAAGATTATCTAAACATTGGTAGATTCTATGATTGGTGAAGGGCGATCCCTTTATTTGAAACCACAATATAATAAGTGAGAGGACTTTTGAAGTAGTTAAAATGGAAATAAATATCAGGGTAGGAATCCATGAAGGACCAAACAAGATTTAAGGCCACTCCAAATCACTACCACACTTGATCTTCATCTCTATTGATTCACCACTCTTTCAATGACTAAATTCCATATATATATACGTGTGATAAATATTAAATACCTTATTCAATCGAAACATATAATTTTAACTAACTTTTAATTTTTATTTATCATATAATTTTCTTATACATAGAGAATTATATTAATAAAATGTACTTAAAATTTGGATTAACAAAACATCATAATCAGATAAGGGTTCAGTTTTCAAATTTTTCATCAATATTGCAATATATAAGCTAATAGTGAAATTTCATATTCATATATGGTATTTTTTATCGATGGAAAGTAAATTACTCCAAGTTATATCATGTTAAAAAAATATTATTAGATTAATATAAAAATCAAGGTTTGTGTAATATAATATTTCACAATAATACCCAATAAAAAATTTTAATTGAACACTTTTCACTAATAATTATGTTACAAAACAACACTTACCAATCTCATAATACCATGAAATATCCCTTAAATAACACCTATAAATACACACTTCCTCAATACATCTATTAAGTAAAAATAACATTTTCTCATTTTTATCCCTTATTGTCTCTCTTATAGATATTTATTTCCAATTAAGATAGGATTAGATTTTCAAAAGTGTAACAACCCTTGAATAATGAGACATAAAAGAACAAATTATACTAACCATATCAACAAGGTGAAAATTTATTTTCTAGTTCCCACCTGATTAGAAAAAAATAGTTAAACTAGTACTTTCATATAGTAGTGTTTTGATGGGTTAACTCTTAAGAATATTCATAGGGAGAATGTGAGTGAGGAAAAATCACAGTAAAAGAATATGTGTTTTTTATTTCAGATAGTCATTAGTCTAAAAAGTGACCCTGATGGATAATTACTTATAGTGCGCCAGTAAGGAAACCTTGGTACTAAATGAGACTTATGGGAATCGGATAACCAAGTTCATGACCCAACAAGGTTGGTCCATTGAAAATTGTATTAGAGACAATATGCACTTGGATGTGTAATTGGACTTATTGGGGTTGAGGTTTAGTGTCTATAATAAGGGTGTTGTGATTTAAAGGTAGAAGCGTATAACACCACTAAAAAAATGAGACTTAAAAGACTAAATTTTACTACCCATATCAACAATTTTAACCTATGTTTTAAATATCCTAACTGATTAGAACTCCATATTTAAGTGAGTCTTGGTTTAGAGTAGTTTCAGGATGTGTGATATCCTAGGATGTCTCTTAGGGTGTGTGTGAGTGAGGAAAAACATACTAAAAAGAACACGTGTTGGTCTGTGGTAAAATAATTAGTATGATAGATGGACTTGATGGGTAATAAATTTTGGTTTCCTTGAATGGAAACCTAGGTATTATTGGAAACCCATGGGAATTAGATGACTAGTTTCATATTCCAGGGAGGTTGTGTCATGGCATAAAGGGTTCATTTTAAAGAAAATATAGAAAAATATGGTTTCCTATACCTTTATTTGTTTTCTTTTTATTTTTTTGTTATAATATATTTTTATTTTCCATTTAATATGAATATATATATTATATTATTATTAATTTGATTTATCATTCACTTTTAATTATCCATTCCACCCATTATACACTTTTATAAGTTGTTATTATTCCAAAATAATCTTAGGATTCATGAAACTCTACTATGTTTAATTTTCCATTCAAGTATTGTTTTATATTCAATATAGTGATATTATTTTGTTTTTATGACCATGTGTTTTATATACCCTTTATATATACTTTTTTCATAAGAAAATTTATATTTTATCACAATCATTGTATCTTCTGATGGTGGGATGTTGGGGACTTATAAATCAAAAGGGTAATTTTCGGTAAGTGGGGGACACTCACCCTTTGTTTCATTCCATAGAAAGATCTTAGGTCATATGAATTCACTCTCAGGGTCTTAATAGGATACTATCCTTTTATTTTTTTTCTTTAGAAACAAATTTTACTTTTATATTGAAAATGAATTCATTTGATCCTTTTAAAATCATTTTCTAAGAGGTTTCCATTAAAATATACTATACACTATAAATGACCTATACTTTGATATTTTTTTTATTCGGGTTCCATATAGATACCATTTTCATCATTTGATTATGGATTTAATATATGGATAACAACATATTTATTTTAAGGTGTTACATTAGTTAAATATATGATATGGTTCTGCTATACAATTTATAGATTTTCATGTAATGTAATTCATACTAAACATGTTTGCAGATGGATAGGTCCAATTATATAACCCTATAATTTATATGGTAATGTTTAATCTCCATTGATCCTATTTATATGGAATTATTATGATAACATGGATTTATGGGTAGCCTTTTTAGATGATTAATTATGATTCCATGATCATGTAAAGCATCCTTTTGATAGAAGGCCTTTTGACCACATAGTTTTGATGATCTATTTTTCATGAATTACTTATATATCATTATTTCATATATATCATTATCATTACCATTTTTTGATTTCATAATGTTTTATACCATGTTATATATATTCTTCTAAACACTAAAACTATTATGGTTACCACAAATAGGATATTTATCTCACCAAACAAAAATTATATTATATAAGATATACAATATATGAATTCATAGATATGTCTAAAAGACGTTCTAAATAATTGATTTATTATTTTCTAGCTATTACATCTTAGCTTATGAAGACACAATACATGACTATTCATGCTATTTATTTTATGTAATAAATTTTATGTTATGCCATGGAAATTGAATAGTTTTATAAATAGTTGTTGTATTGTGGCTTTGGGGTGTTAAAATATAATAGTAGTATTTTTTTTATTTTTAGGGATTATAATGAATACCTTTAGAAAACAATGTTAGTTAACTAGAACTAGTATAAGAATTTTGGATAAAAAAATTAATTATAAAATTAATTTATAATCATTTTTATAATATTGGATAATCAATATATCAATTTTATTGATTTTATAATATGTATAGAGGAATGAGATACATAAAGAAGAAACAACAGTGTTGTGAAAAAGGTCAATATGAAGATTGTTTCAATGTTCCTATAACTTTTATGGGTAATAATATCTAAAACATCACAAATATATTAACAAAAAATTATTAAATCTATTACTAATAACTAGAACATGATTACTAGGATGACTACCCCATAATATGAAACTTACCCAATTTAGGAATTTATGATTTCGTGACCTATATCATTTAGTGGGTTCATATATCCAATTGGGGATAAATAGTTTATATTATAATTTTATATGGTGGAATACCCTGAAAAACAATGTTTTTTTTAAATTTTTATCATATTAAATGATAATATGATTAATAGTAAACATTGATAAATAATAAAAATAATGAACATGTGATTCAATCAATTTTATTGGATTATTTCAAAAAGTTGAACCATGATAAATATTTTCCTTTAATTTTATAGACCATTATTAAAAATAATTTCATTGATCTAAATTAGAGGAGGAAAAATTCATTATAACATATGAAACTTACTCTACTTAGTTATAAATTTATGTTTGTTCAATGCTCATTGATCTAGAAAGTAATATTAACAATTACTATAATTGATTAAAGGAATTACATAATAATTGTTTATGTATAGTTTGATAACTATATATAAATCATCTCTTGTGATGGAAATGTGGAATTAGAGTTCCTAAATGGCCTCATAGAGTCTTTGAAATGAAGAAAAAATGGAAGTATTATTTTCTATTATCATCTAATAAAGAGAACAAATTTATAATTTCAAACATCTCACTTATGAATTATATGGAGGAAAATATTCTAGGAATATTTTAAATATAATTTCGAGGTTTTTTAAAAGTGGAAATCCTGATCATAAAGCCTATAAATATAGAAAAGGGAATATTCAAGGGAATGTAAGTCATGTTTTTGGGACATATATGGGAGAAAATAATTTTTCATATAATACTAAACCTATTATTCAATTATGTAAGGGAATTTAAGTTAGGTATCATGCTAAATAACTCCCTAATAAAATTATAGTGGATGGGAATAAATATACCCAACCATCGAAGCCTCACTGTCAAGATCATGAATATACTACAAAAAAATAGAGTTCAAGTAACCCAATTATGTTTTCAAAATGTTCAATAACTTTATTGTTTATGAATGACTAATGAAGTATTTGATTATGGGTCAAATTATTCATTTATTTCATATAAGTTCATAGCATATATGAATACCTCACCTCAATGACAACAGGTTGACTTATCAGTGGTAACATCAAATAGTGAATCAAATTCTACCAAAATATCAAAGGATTTAATTATTAGGATTTATGGAAATAATCACAAATAAATATATTAATTATACCCTTAGTTGAATTTGATATGATTTTAGGTGTGGAATATATATCATCATATATTAATAATATAACCATTTAATATAAATTCATTACTTTTATTCTCTTGAAACACCCCAAATTAATATTAACGTTTAAGGAAGAAAATGAAATTCATGATCGAACATCTTCCTATGAGATAGAATGACTATAAATAGAGGATGGATATTGATTAATTACCTAAATAATGGAGTAAAAGTAGATAATAAATATAAATAACCTACCTATATTATAATAATTCATTTATATGTATTACCAACACAGTTTCTTAGATCACATTTAGATCAAGAAGAAGAGTTTTCTATTGAATCTATTCCATATATTTACCCATATGAAATACAGAATATACAATGACATTTTTAGTTCTAGGGGAGTTAAATAAGACACTACATGATCAACTGGACAATGGTTTTATCTATCCTAGGATATCCCTTTTTTATTTTAGTTATTAATTTTTTATAAAGGATAAAAAATGGGATTATTCATTGTGCATTGATAACTAAATGGTATTATGATTAAGATTAAAAATGTCATTATAAGAATTTATGAAATATTTTATAGAATTCATGGTTCTTAATAAATTTCCAAGATTGACTTAATATCCTGATATCATTAACATTAGGTAATAATGTAAGATATTCTAATGATAATATTTAAATAAGTATTTGATTTATGATTATGCTATTATATCATTTGGTTTAAATAATACACTAGTTATATTAATTTATTTAATGGATGAAGTCATTAAATGTTACCTTAATATGTTTGTGGATATCTATACATATATGTTCTTATTTATTACAAAATTCAATAGTTGTGTGTAGATCAACTGGTGATTGTTTTTAAAACATTGAAAATATATAATTTTTATGAAATGTTATACAATTGTAAGTAATATTTGTTGAAAGTGTCACTATTATAGTTTTTAATCACTATTGAAGGTGTTAATGTGATAGAATAATGTCCTAAAACATCCATAATAATTGAAATTGATAGTTTTATTCACATGCCTTGGAAATAATGGTTCATTATGACTAATTTTTTATGATTATTAAATCTATTTATTGAGGTAATAAGGAAATGTACTAAGCTTATTTATATCTAGAAGTGTGAGAAAAACATAAAATAACTTTATATGTAGTTTTTTTGCGCATCATTATTAATATTAACTTCTAGAGGTAAAGGATTTTTCATGTATAATGGTTCTCTAAATAATGATTTTAGATATTTATTGATATATAATATGGTTGTTATAATATATACATAATAATAGTTAATGATTCATTAAAAGAATTATCAAAATTATTATACAAATATGGAAGTAACAACATTATCTCTGAAGATATTATTTCATTATATATTTGGAGAAACGTGTGACACACAAACACATATCACTAGTTATAATTAAATATATGTTTAAAAATATGGATTCAAAAATGAGGAATAGTATTTGGTGAGATATATTAGTATATTATGACTTGAAAATTTATTAACATCATGGAAAGGTGAATAAGGATGATTATTCCTTGAGTTAAAAGGATTATATAAATCTCTCCATTTTAGGGGTAGAATGTTCCCTTATGTTCAGGGATATGTTAAAGTCATATTTTAGAATCATAAAGTAAATAATTCTCCTATATATTTATTATATTCTGTATCAACCCTTGTTTCTATATAATATCAAGAAAATATAAAGAGATGGAAGAAGTTTTTTAAAGAGTAGTTTAGCTGTTATTGATGAAAAAAGATCGTAGTTCAACATTAAAAAGGATAGAGTCGTCTAATTTAGGAGAATTCTATGTCTTCCATTAATAAGGTAGTTTATAATTTTATTTTTAGATATTTTATTTTGGGTAACATTATATTTACATCCATGAATTACCATGATATATAATGATATTTGAATGAACTATGGGTGGCATAACATGAAATAAGAAATTACATATTTTATTACAAGGTTTCATATTTTATCTAAAGTAAAAGTAGAATGAATTTTTTTAAAAGGAATATTAAAACTATTTCATATACTAGAGTGGAATTGGTAAAATATTAAAATGTTATTTTTCACCAGTTATCCGTAGATATCAAAGGGGGGTAATGTATTTTTGGTTATAATTGACAAATTTATAAATTCAAAATAATAAAAAATAAATGTTTTATTGATTATATTATTAAGATATATATAATATAAATAGTAAATCTTTATGGTTTACCTCTTTTTATTATCACTAATCATGATTTAAGGTTTATATTTACATTTTGGATGAGTATTTAACAATTTCTAAGTATGAAGTCATATTTTGGAATTGCATACCACCCTTATATTGATAGAAAATATAAAGGGACTTCTTATACATGATATGATATTTGATGATATTTCTCGCTTAAAATACATGGAAATTAGGATCAGCCCCATCCATTGGTGGAATTATCATATTTTAATAGTTAGTATTAGAGAATCTATATGGAACCTTATAAGGCTATCCATAGAAAGTAATATTAAACCCCACCCAATTGTGATGAATTTGGAAAGAAGAAACTACTATTCCTATAATTTATTTATGATACCATAAAGAAGTTGGTGATAATAAAGAAAAAAATCAATTGAACTCAAATTAGGTAGAATAGTTATATATGAAATCAATGTAACACCTCGATATTTTAAAATAAGTACATAATGTTTAATTGTGTATATGATATTCAACACCAAGCTTAAATGACGTTAGAAATATATTAGAGTTATACCACAGCTATTAAATCAGATGTTATGAATTGTATTAAATAATTTATTAAATATATATAATTATCCTAATCAATATAAATTTATTGATAAATGATTAAGAAATAAGGACTCAACTTTTAATAAATATTTTTTGTTCTATAAAAGGACATGTTTCCTTTTAAAATGATTTTTACTGATTTCTATGAGAAAATAATATAATTAATTTATGGAAGTTTCAGAAATATTATTTTATAAAATTATCCAAATTTTTTAAACTATAATATCAAAATTAATCTTGGGTAAATTGTTTCTTTATTTTTCTTAAATGTTTAATTTTTTAGCGAATAATGAAAATTTCCAACTATTTAAATACTAAAATTTCATTTCATTAAATAAAGTATTTTAAAATTTAATTTATATTTTTTAATTTATATTAAATTGAAATGTAAACTATTTTTACAGTAATATAATTTATTTCAGTTTAATCTTCAATTTTCACGATTTTGGTTTGAGTTTATTTTTATGGTTAAAAGAAGAATATTTTGCAAACTGTTTTTAAATGAATGATTTTCATCCATTTTAATTAATTAAAATAATGAATTTTAAGGAAATAATTAAATTAAATTCATATATTATACCTCTATTTATATGAACTTAAATTCATATAATGAGGATTCATATTCATAGAGTTAACATAAGATCATCTATTGTTTGAAAAATATATATTTCATAAAAACCTATTTTGGGAAATAGTTTAATGGTATAATTTTAAATTAAATTTTGACAATTCTATGAATTATAATTTTATAAAATGGATTCAATATTTTTAATAATAATAATTAATACTATATAATAATTTCAACTAAATATTTGATCATAATGAATTGTAAAAACAATAAAAATTATTTATCAGGGTTCATGTTAGAACTAGTCTATAAGGGGGTTATATTATAGAGATAAAGGGATATACATGTTTAAAAATGTTTATATTTAAATTATAGAGGTTTTAATCCACCTTATAACCCATAAAATCCATTATATATCAGTTTTGGAGGCACTTGTCTTTAGAGTAATTCCCCATTATTGAATAGTTTTTGATATTTTAAAAAATGAAACTCCTCAATTATAAAAGAGATCACATCCCCTTAATTATTCATAGTTCTCAAAAACTTTGGATTGAAAATAACCCCTAAAAATAATTAGACACATTATTGAGCTTCTTTTAATCCCAAAATTCCAACCTTATGGACCTTAATAAGAGATCCAAAGGAGGTTCTTCTAAGAGAAGGTAATCATCTTCACTGAGCTCCTTCATTTTACTAGTTTTGTACACCTTCAATTATTTTTCAACCATTAATATATAATAAAAATAGTATGTACTATATAATAATATGTTATTATATTTAATATATAATATTTATCCATATCTTCTTCCATCAAAAGTGAAACAAAGCCATCATTCGTGTGTACAACGAACTACCACCTTACGAACTGATGTCATTTTTTTTCCCATAATCACCTCTCATGAATATTCATGATGATGGATTTAATTATTATATAAAATATTCATGAAATAATAATCATTATGTAAAATTAACAAATCATATACCTTCTTACCTTTCCATCTATTGAAAAAGGATTATATCATTCATGTGAATGGCGGGCTACCACCTGGCGAAGTGATCTAATTGATTTTTTTTATTTATGTATCTCATGTATGGTATATATAAGTGTATTCAAAGAAATAATATTATATTTATTATATAATTATTATTTTTAGGTATAAAATAACACATTCATTCTTTCCATCATGATCATTGAAAATGGGAATGTATCCCATGCATGAGAACGACCTACCATGTCCATGATTGTACCAAAATTAATTTTTCATAACAATATTTAAGGCTTGGTTTTAAAATTATAATTCTAGTATAAGAATTTTAATTATTTAACGATAAATATTATGGAGATTATGGACCAATTACACCTTTTACCATGATAAACACACTGATATCATTTTGTAATTATGAATTGTGAATTCTCAAAACACCAAACATGGACATAACTGAATAAGTAATTAAATATTTCATTAAAATAAATGGACTAAAGGGTTTATGTATAGATTATTAAACCTAGAAAAATTTCTTAAAAAAATAATTTATATAATGTTACTTTAAAAGAGATAAATGACATACATGTCAAGTCTCAACATGAGGTAAGGGATTTTTAACACAATTTCATTCATTTGGATAAACTACTTCTTAATTATATTTCATATGATAAGATTATGCATGTATAGAAAATTTATTATTTTATGGTTTATTTTAACTTATACTATGTTTAAATAAATATTTCACACATAATAACTTCATTGATTAATTTTCACTTTAATGACATGATCTTTATAAGTTATTTTTGTCTCAGTTTTATTTCCTTGAGACATATGCCATATTCACCACTTATTTTTTTTGTTATATATACTGCCCATTTGACATGTTATCTAATTAATATATTTTTATTTATGTTATATAATGTTTCATTTGAATTTATTTCTTTGATTTTGTTTATGATTCAATGTTACTAAAGTGGTATGGTTTTTTTCACAATCTCACTATTATACAAGATTGTTTATGATTGAATTTACATTGAAGGGAATTATTTTATAATCTTATAATAAAAAAATTCAATTTATTATCCCCTATTTATTTATGTATTTCTCAATTAATAAGAATATTTTCATCTCTTTGATTCTTTGAACAACTAAGAAAACGTTTTTACGAAAACCAACTTTATATATATTTTCGATCAAAATTAGTTTTTCTTTCTAATATATATTATCTTTAAAATGTCAGAAATAATATTTTTTATATTATTTTATGATTTAATAAATAAATTTTTCCCCATTTTGTAATTTTTACAAAATTTATTAAAAATAATCTTCTTGTCTCTTTCTGAACAATTTACTTTTTGACTTTTTACTAAAAGTGTGAAAGAAATATTTGTTTTAACATACTTGACATGAAGAGATTATTCCTTCCATTAACACTAATTAATTATTTTAAGGGTCCATTATAATTTACCATAGTAACATTTTAAATATTTTTTTATTTAATATTTCATAATTGTTTTATTATTTGAAGGAGTGATTTCAATGGGAAAAGGGAATTTTCTCAAGAAATATTCCATGTAATATTTTAAAGACAATTTCATCAACAAAAATAACCCATGATGTTATGGATTGATTCTAAATTATGTATATATGTCTGTAAAATATATACATAGATTATTATCCCATAATTTTTTGGGGGTAGTACATGACTTATGTTTATCTCTCAAATAAATCAATTAATTAATTTCCTCTGATTATGATATGAGACAATATTATTCAACCCATTTTATTTTCATGCATAATCATTATGTTTATTCCTTATGATTTATTTCTATTTTTCACACATAATAATGAACATGTTAGTATTGGTGCACCCATATACCTCTCTAATGCATCAAGAAAAGATTTTGTCTCATGAGACATCATGTATGCGATTAGGGAGTAAGCCCAATCTATTATGGGAATTTTTCCTCTATGTGATATTTTATAGATAGTTAGAGATGACACATGTTTAGGTTTTGTTATGTGTCTGTTCCATATTTACTAATATTCCATGATCTTATGATACCATGTTCTTTATGTTATGCTTATATGTGATTACTATTGATACTTTTCTTCATGATATTGTATTATACCGTTGACTCACACATTATGATTCCCTATCATATTTATTCTCTCAATGGAATTTTTAGCTCACACCTTTTTTATATGTATTCCAAAGGTTATCCCATGAAGTTTTAGGATATTGAAATAATTTAATATCACATTATAGTGAATAAAATAAATAAGTTTTATTTCATTCTCACTTTGATATATTATGAACCTTGTCTTCCAAAGACACTAGGATTTACAATCATGGGGTTGTAATTAATGGATTTTTAAGTTAAAAATTATGGAATAATATGTTTAAATGACATGGGATTCTATAGTTGGTATAAAATAAAGTTATAGTTATTTTTTATTAGGACTATAATCCTTTAGTGATGAACCTATGAAAAATAATATGGATAATACTATATATAGGAAAATATTTTTTAATTTTTGTGAAATTTATTGTAAGTGGTTTCCAAGAATTTAAAACATTATATGTATTCTAAATGTGGACATGGATATGGTATACTTGTCCCTAGGGGTAATAACTCTTAAAAGGGAACATTATAATTTGACTCAATCATCACCTAGTTCAAAATAGTCGGCCTTATTTCACACATGGTTTGATATTCCTATGGAATATGTTTTGTAAATTCACAATCACTTTATGAACCATTATAATATACTTAAGGAAATTATTATGCTAAGAAAATAAGAAATGTTACCAGGGATAACCTATATTGGAACCTAGATACCCATATGTTAGGATATAATTATTATTTATAAGATATTATTTCACCATTTATAAGTTTCCCTTTTCTATGTTAATGAATTATCAACCTCTTTCTTTAATTATATTTAGTTAATGGTGGGAAACAGTAGAAAAAAGCAAACAACTAATGTAATGGGAAATGTAATGATTTACCTAATGGTTTTATTAACCCAATGTGAACAATATTAATTCATCTTGTGATCATGCCAAATGTGTTATCTCAAATCACAATTAAAAATTGGAACATAGTAAAATTTCAAAATATATCATAAAAGAGAAGTATGATGACTCATGGAAGTTCAAGTGTTAATGATAAAGGAAATAATATTAAATTTTCTATATGTAAAAAATGTGGGAAGAGGAACCATGGAAAATTCCATAGAGGAACTGGTAGATTCTTTATGTGTGGTATGAGGCCACAAATCAGCTAATAGATGAAGAGAAATGAAGATTCTGGCAAATAAGACATGGGTAAATAAATTTCAATGTAAGGCACCACTAAAAGTTAATTATAGTAAATATGTAGAACTTGGTAATTATCTAAGTAAACTTACAAATACAATGATTTGTTCATAAGGACAATGTTTTAATTTTTATTGAAATAAGAATATTGAAGTACTTAGGTTTTGGGATTCTAGATTCATATTATTGAAGTGTTTTTATTAATGGTATTCTAGTTATAAGAATCATTAAACTTAATAGGATCATTATACAGTAGTTTTGAATTAAGTATTTTTAAGAATATGTTGAATGATACTAGTTCATAGAAACAATGATTTATCAGTAAGGTGGTATTTTATGGGAAGCAGATGATTAAGGAAAAGATAATCTTTGATATGCATTTGATGTTGCGGTAATTATAAAAAATTAAAATAATTTTATTTTAGGGAAAAAATTAGTTGGTTAGAAAAACATAGAGGTTAAAATAGTTATTTGATGACTAATGTTATTTTGGAATATATTTATCAAGTTCTTGAAAACATTATTCGATCATGGTGAATTATTAATTTGACTATCACTTTAGTTTTACAAAGTTTTATAAAAAAAGAACAAACCACAATTCGGGTGACAACACATCGCATCTGGAATAGATGTGGATCCTGAACCCACAACTAAGGGATACATGGGTGCAGTTTCTACCACTGGACTAAACGATGTACCCATAATTAGAATATTGTTTTTACATAAATTATTTTATGGATAAATATTAAGTGTATTTTGGGAAACACATTTTATGGTCAAATATTTTTTAATTATTAAGATTTTAAAGTGATTACATATATTATGGGAAATGTTTATTTGGGTTGATGTATATGTAACCCTTCGGTCTAACATGATATTTTTCATGAAATGTTATTTGTGAAGAACATAATTAAATCATTTAATATAGAGGTTATTTGGGATGTATGGTTGTTTCGTTATAGAATGAATTAATATGAAATCTAGATTTGGAGATTATTAAGAAGGTATACTGATTTTGGTAATTATATTACCATATTCTAACCATTTATGGTTATGGTTATTTTATAAATAAAATATGAATATCTTGATTTAAATTTTTAGAATCATGTGAACCATTACAAGATAATTTTAGTCCTTTAGGAAAAAAAAATTCATCTTTAATACTCATAGTTTGGAACAATAGATGGTATTGTGGTAAATATTTCTTGAAGTATGGAATTTTACTTATAGAGTAATTATATTTCCATATTTTATTAATCTATATTGTAAATGGATCCCACAAATTTAGGAAAATGATTTTGAAATATAAATGTTTTTCATTTTCAATAAATTTATGGTCACTTCTCTCTAAAAAATGGGTATAAAGTTTTCTCCTAAATGGAACATATTTTCAATTTAATGTTTTAAATTCCCTCAAATGTTATTCTTATGTGGAAGCATATTTTTTTGGATATTTAAAATAACCTTTTTATTTCCCCTTCCCTCTTTTAGAAGGAAGTTTTACTAATCCTTTTTATCAAGTGGGATTTTGAAAAATTAATTTTTGAATGTGAAGCCCCAGATTGCGAAGAATATTTTAAAATTTCAAGGATTAAATTTATTTAATGGGGGTATAATTTAAAACCCAAATTTTATATAATAATAAAATAATTTTCAATGGTGTATACGACACAGAACACCAAGCTTAAAAAAATAACAAAATATATTATTTTCATAACATTACTATTAAATTGGTGAGTATGAATAATATTGAAAACTTTATGAAATATTTATAAATTTCATACAAAATAATTTTTTTTGATAAATCATTAATAAATAATCATTCATCTTTTAATAAATATATTTTTTCTATAAAAAATGTTTCCTACAAATTCTTTTAATAAATTTTTTGGGAAAAATATTAAAATTTATTTATTTAACTTCTATAAGTATTATTTTATAAAATTAAAATCATTTTTTAAAACATCATATAAAAATTAACATAGGTTGAAATTTTGGTATTTTTATGAAATGTTTGATTTTTTTGAATAGTGAAAATTACTGTGTTTCATATATTGACATTTATTTTCATAAAATAAAGTAATTTAAAAGTTAAAAAATATATTTGATCTAATATTAAAGTGAAATAAAGACCATTTTATTTATAATAGTCTAATTGATATCATTTTAATCATTAATGTTCATGATTTTTTATAGGTTTATTTTTATGGTTAAAAACATGGATTTTTGAAATATATTTTTAAATGTATAAAGTTTATCAATTTTAATTAATTAAAATAACCACTATTAACTAAATATTTAATTTAAATTCATATATTACACATATATTTATATTTATTTAAATTAATATAATGACTATTTGTATTCATAGCGTTAATATAATGTATTCTATTGCTTAAAAAATTCATTTATTGAAAAATGGATTTTTGACACATTTTGTTGGTTTAATTTTATATTAAATTATAAATATTATATGAATGTAACTTCATAAAAAAATTAAATATCTCGAATAATAATAATTAATATTATGTAATAAGTTCAACTTAATTTTTGATCATAATAAATAATAAAAACAGTAAAAATAAGTTACCACGGTTAATGTTAAAACTAGTTTAAAAGGGGTTTAACTAAAGAGGTAAAGGGAGTAAAATGTTTAAAACATGTTTATTTTTGAATCATTGAGGTTTTTATCAACCATAGAACCCATAAAATACATTATTTATCAATTTTTGAGGAACTTGTCTTGAGAGTGACTTCCCATCATAGAATTGTTTTCGGTATTTACAGAATTTAAACTTTTTAATTATAAAGGGACACCCCTATCCTCCCTTATTTACACCTCTAAAGCCATTTGTATCAAATTATCCCTAAAATAATATATTTATAACATTCTTATTTACACTCTTAATTTTCACTTATTCCCAAAACACCAAACTTAGGGTATTTAATAAGATATCCAAAGGATGTTCCTCTAAGAGAAGGTAATCATGTTCACCATGTTCCTTCTTTTTACTTATTAATTTCCCCCATTTATTTATGTATTAACAATTCCAATATAATAATTCTAATATATAATATATACTGAGATATTATTATGTTGATTACATGATATCATCTATCTCCTCTTCCATCAAATGGGACACAAAACCATCATTCATATGCAAGGCGTCAACTGCCACACAAACTATTATTATTCGTTTTCCATCATCACCACTCAAGGATGTTAATGATGATGGATTTAATTTTATTTATTATATTAATGAAAAATTCATCATTATTTAAAGGTAATGTAATGACTCGTATTTTCCTCAGTTTTTTTTATAAATTAATTGGGAAAATTTTGAGACTAGGCGGTGAGAGGGCGTGAGATTCTGAGATTCAGAATGCCCAAAAATGATATTTCAAAAAAAAAAATCAAGTTTTTTTTACAATCACCACAATATTTTCTTCTTTAAATGGGAATAACTTCTAAATGGGTTCCCAGATCATATATCTAAAGACACCGTTGTGTTCAGAGAAATGAATTTACCTTAGTCAGGGCCTAACCTCGACCGACGTGGGTCGAGGGTTAATGTTAAATTTTGGATGTAGACATAATTAAAATATTTTAATAAAAATATTTTCTTTTTCGTAGTGTATAATATATTTTTAATCAATCCCTTGTCAAAAATCCAAGGTTATTACCATATCCCTGGAGTTTCCTTGAGGCAGAGAAAGAAAAAGGCTCTCCCAACATTTTGGCGAATCAAGATCAGAAGTCTGATTTGAGCACAACAGATCAACGAGCACTGGTATATTAAGGATTGATGAAGACACAAAACCCCATTATTTGTTAATGATTAATACAACCTCAAGGGTGTGTGTCTATATCTTTTTTATTTCCATTTCCCATATTAGAATCAGACAAAAAAGGGACCAACCCATGAACATGTTGATCTATTATTTGATCATTCTTACGAGAGGGATGTTTATTGTGGGTTTAAAAAGGGGATTAAACCTTAGAGTTTTATCTATTAGTATTTCTTCATGATCCCTCTAACATTAACAGATCATGGCTGACATGAAAAAAAATCCAAGATCTGTTATTTGTGTATTTATGCGCTTATTCTATCCGCTTAAATATATCGCGTTCTCCATGATTTTTTTGACCTTTTAAACCCTACATGAATGCTCGATCATTGAGCCCACGATCCTTGGAACAATGATCTGAGACTGAATGTTATGACCTGTGATGGCATTGTGGAGGTGTGATTGGAGCACATCCAGAAAGAAATGGCTTTCAGTGGAGGGCGTGACGAACAGAGGGCTGTGAGCAGGATGTGCGACGGTGAGGGAAGCACATGACCAGATGGGGTGCTAGACAGAAGGGATACTAGTTGGGCACACAATCATGGTCTAGGAAGGATTGCGATAGAGGATGGGCCCATAATGGTGGAGGTTGCATGCGGTGTCCAATTGATGCGATAAGAGACTGTGGGCAATGACCAAAGACTGAGGCCAGAGGCCACGGTAGCAACCACAGAACACGGCTCGGGGGCCGCATTGATGGGATCCGGTGGCAGCGGAAAGGCCATAAGACTAGGTGGGGAAGGATGGCCGGCCATGTTGACTGGGGGAGTCAGCTAGCCATGCGGTCGGGAAGCCATGTGGATCCGAGGGATGTGGCCAGGGCGGGATGCGTTTGGTAGAGCAAGGTTGGACAATGTGATGTGGGCCGGTATAGAGAACTTGGCTGCTCTGGTGGCCCAATGGGATGGACCACATGACACAGCGTCCCATTAGGATGAACTAGACCAGGCCGAGTCGAACATGGACCAGACCATACCCTTTTTACTAATTTGGATATACCTTTCAAACTGTGTGTACATTTGACGAGCCATTTACGGCATTGAGACCATTGCGATGGGATAATCCTTTTGAGATACTCTATGTGAGATTTTTAATAAGTTAGTTTACAACCTAATGTCTTGATGAGTAGGTTCTCTCAGAAAAAGTGCGCTATAAGCAGAATCTTGTGGCCAGCTGTAAGTATGAGATCTTGGTGAATATGTGACTTGGGTTCTGTATTACCTATTGATGCTATATGTTCCGTTGATGCTATGTGCACCATCGACGCTCTGTGCTCCATCGATTCTCCCTATGAAATCAATGCTCTATGTGCCAACGACACTCAGTGTGCCACCAATGCTCTGTATGTCACCGAATGTCTGTGCTCTGTCGACACTTCTAGTGTCATAAAGATTGGGAGATCTGTGGACTACAACTGAAAATCCTTCTCTTCATTCTTTAAACTTATTCTTATGTGAGATAACCATATTGACTGTACTTTGTGTGATTCCTGTGTTGTGTACTTCTTGTATTTCTTAGTGGTGTTACCAATGTGGTTTTGGGGTCCGTACTAAGTATTGGTTTACTCACCCCTGCATGGGCTATGCCCACACATGTTATGTCTAGTACAGATGATCGACACTTTGATAGAGTCCTTAGTGGACCAGGTCCATGTGGTTCTTTGAGATGGATTCAAAAGTTGAGGTGTTCTTTAGAGACATTAGATAGCTATTTCTGTACCTACCATTAAGGTAGGGTTTTCTGGAGATGAGTTTCAAGAACTTGTGAATACACTTTGGCGTACTTTAATTTTGGTGGGCTTGTGTTCTGCCCCTCTTTACTTTCCAGTTTACCTATTATCCTAATCTATTGTTGGTATCATAGTGGTATGCATGCTTGTTTACTTAGTATTTTTACATTTCATCATTTTGGGTTTGGAGATGTGTGCGTGTGAATAGGCACTTAGTCAAACGACTACCATTTGTGGGATATACCAACTCGATGCTAGTTGCGATCCCCTACCCTATTAGAGGCATTATTGGGGTAGTCACAACATGGGCCCTATTTGGATGGGTCATGAATAGTGGTATCAGAGAATGTTAGTTCTACCTAATGAACCAAGAGTCTGTAAGGTTTGTTTAGGGAAATAGTGGTAATTGTTTTGAGTTCATATTTCCGACCAGGGACTCTATTGTTGGTGTGGCGGTTGACGTATCCATTCAACATGACTTTGAATTCAACATTTCGACTCGGTAAAATAAAACACTAGTTTAATAGAGGAGATGGTACATACATCATATAGGATTGAGTGTGTTCTCATGTCCTTCTTGAGTCAGTGTCAGCTCACCTAGTATACTCTATTGACTGTGGTACATCTTGGTCTATTTTAGGATGCCTTTATGAAGAAATCTAGCTAGGATTACGATACAAGATCACACGGATTATCATCATAGCATTGAGGCATTAGTATAGGGACTAGTACTTAAGATAGATCCCCCATGTGGTATACCAGTGATACCACCACGTAGAGTGTAGTAGTTACTACCATACATACCTGTAGAGGATGCACAATGGATGAGTGAATTGTATGAGTTCCGCAGGTAGTGACCTCTTAGGTTCAGGGGTGATCCAGACCCCCGTCCATCTGATGATTGGATGGAGGTGGTTATGCGTATCTTTCTCCTAGTAAGGCTACCTCTCCACTAGATGTCAGACATATCTATGAGTCTTATATAGGGATCAGTGGGGAGATGGTGGAGCTTAGTGATCCAAACTCATGAAGATATAACCCTTACTTGGATATAATTCAAGCATTTTTTACGGAGGAGTTCTTTCTAGTGAAGTTATGATCTATGCATATAGAGGAGCTACTACATCTGCAGCATGAAAGCCAAATAGTTGCGGAGTACTAAACGAGGTTTAAATTTTGTTCTCACTAATCCCCAGATATGGTGCTGGACCCATTCTTCGGGTCCTAAACCTTCGAGTAAGGGATATTATAGGATATCATGGAATCAATGATATCCATTATCATCCCAACAGATGTTGCGGTACTAGAGAGATATATTCAAGTGGAGAACTTTCTAGAAGAGTAGACACCAACAATGCGAGCTACCACCAGGCGTCAGGTAGCTGAATCTTTGGTAGCAGGTAGCCGAAAACTGACACATGGATCCAAATGGATCAAACAGTTTAGGGGAAAACCCTAGGACACGAGGTCTGCATTTGAAGGATCCCAAGGAAGAGCGAGTCACCCAAATGATAGGCTGTATTACTCATGTGGCGGTGGGGGAAACTGGGATTAAGTTTGTATGACCCGTTGTATGACCGATTGTGAGATGGTTGAGGGACCGTGGAGGTAGAGATGAATGTAGGAATAGGGTGGTCTTCCAGGTGAAAGACATGGAAGAAAAGGCAGACAGGCAGTAGGAGGTTGGAAGAGGTTTGATGTACTACGACCACGACCCCTACTGGTCAACCATAGGCTCAGGGAGCTTGTGTATAGTGTAACAAATGGGTCCCAGGGACAGTACAGCCACCCCGCCTTAACATGGATGTCGGGTCCGGGCCCACCAGGTACCACCAGTTTCCCCACAGACACGTGGTCCCCACCCAGAGGTCCACCCACATGCCCAAATGGGTCATCTGACTAATGAAAGTACCAATAGGCCAACACATGTCCTTTCTAGTGTGATTTTTCCTCACTCACACACACCCTGGGTAACTTCCAAGAAGTTCACCCATCCGGATCACCACTCCCTGCCAAGCATGCTTAACTATGGAGTCCTAATCAGGAAGGCTCTCGAAAATTAAGGTGAAACTTGTTGACATGAATCATATCATTTAGTCATTTAACCCTTTATCAATCAGGGGTGTTACAATCACCCCTCTTTTAGAGCACAACGTCCTCATTGTGGGCCCTATATCTTAACCCAGGCAGTGCACCACACTTAAGTATGTGTACCACCTCTGATAACAAATGTGAAAACCGGGTCTCAGTGACAGCACAACCACCCCGCTTTAACATGGCCGTCAGGTCCTAGACCACCAGGTACCACCAGTTGCCCAGAAGACATGTGGTCCCCACCCAAGGATCAACCCACATGCCCGAACATGTCATCTGACTAATGACAATCCCCATAGGCCAACACATGTCCTTTCCAGTGTGATTTGTCCTCACTCACACACACCCTAGGTAACATCCCAGAAGGTCACCCATCCTGATCACTACTCTAGGCCAAGAACTCTTAACTATGGATTTCTAATCAGGTAGGCTCTCGAAATGGAAGGTGAGCCTTTCTGACATGATTCATATCATTTAGTCATTTAACCCTCTATCGTTCAGGGGTGTTACAGATAGGGATGTGGCTAGCATCAGGTGATGGATGATTACAACCCTGGTGCTCTTGAGATAATTAGTGGTATGATCTATGTCTTTTATACCCTAGATAATGTTTTGATATACACAATTTCTAGTCACTCATATTTTACCATGACCCTTTTTCGAGACACAAAGATTCCAGTGGAACCGTTGACATGATCCCTACTCATAGAGACTCAGACTGGGGAAGATTCAATTATCACACACTATTGTCAATAGTGTTCCATTACTCTAGGGGGTAAGAGTTTCTATTGGGATATATTGGTGGAAGAATTGAGGCCTTATTGCATCATTCTTGGTATAGAATGGTTATCCACAATTCATGACCAAATTGAATGTTTTAGTCATAGAGTGCGGTGTGTTTGTAGATATAGGACCAGGTTTTCTTTTTTTAGAGAGAAGAAAACAGATACAGTAAAATACAAACTTACACATAGGAGGGTGTATCCACTCACACATCATTTCTCTACCCTGATCAATAGAACAATAGATGATATGAGTCCTCAATTTCCTATAGTGGTGGAGTATGAGGACCTCTTTCCTGAAGATTTCCCTGGATTACCTCCCCATTGAGAGGTAGACTTCTATATTGATCTGTACCCCAAGAATAAATTGATATCTACACATGAATATCTGATGGATCATGCAGAGCTTAATGAGTTTAGGGTATAATTGTAGGACATGAATAGGAAGGTCTTTGTAAGACCAAGTGTTTCACCATGGGAGGCCCTAGTTTTGTTTACAAAGAAGGCATACAAGAGCTTTAGATTATATGTGGACTTACGATGCATGAATCAGGTGACCATGATGAATAAGTATCCACTATTGAGGAATGATGACCTCTTCAACCAGTTGAAGGGAGAGAGGTGGTTCTTGAAGATAAACCTCAAATATGGCTATCACCATATTTGGGTACAAGATGAGGATTTACTGAAGATAACCTTTATATGTCAATACAACCACTATGGGTAACTAGTGATGTTTTTTTTCATGAAAAACACCCTAGCATAGTTCATGGAACTAATGAACATGATCATCCATCCTTACTTAGACTGGTTTGTCATGGTATTCATTGATGAAATCCTGGTATACTCAACATTCGAGGAGGAACATGCGATACATTTATGGATGGTCCTGGACACACTCTAAGAGCACTGGATTTATGGGAATATCTCGAAGTATCAATTCTATAATTGGGTGGTCCACATTCTACGACACATTATTTTAGAGACTGGAGTTGTACTAGATCCGATGAATATTGACGTGGTGCTTGATTAGGAGCCACCCAAGAGTGTTATTGGGGTGTGGAATTTCCTCTGTTTGGCTGGGTACTATCAGAGGTCATGTACCTGAATTTTCTAGAGTAGTGGCACCTTGAAGGCCTTGACATGGAAGGGGAAACGTTTCACGTGGACGAAGAAGTGGTAGTAGTTATTTTAGGATTAGAGGTAGTGGTTGATGAGAATTACCATCTTGAGAACACTAAAGGAGGGTGTTGAGTATGTAGTGTTCTATGATGCATCAGGGACCGGTCTTGGTTATGTCCTGATGTAGGGGAAAGCAGTGATTACCTATGTTTCATTCCAATTGGGGAAGCATGAACAAAACTATGAGACTGATGATATTGAGATATCTGTGGTAGTCTTCACATTGGAGATTTGGAAACACTACCTGATGGATGAGCAATTTACCATCTACACTGACAAAAAGAGTCTCAAGTATATCTTCTCTTAAAAGGATATGAACTTGATATAGAGATTATGGCTATATTTACTCCAGGACTATGACATTGAGATTTTCTATACTCCTAGGAAGGGAAATATAGTAGAAGAAACTATCATCAGGAGATATAACTTATAGTAGCAGAGTGAGGTTTAAGATAATTTGACCTCATTAAAGTTATCCTTTGTAGATGGAGATGGAATGGTTTACCTCTAGTCCATGGTTGTCACCATTCCACTCCTACAATGATTCAGGGAGACACAACTCAAAGACACTGATTGTGAGGCTACATGTGTTTAGATGTCAATAAGGCATTCCCCTGATGGATATTTGAAAGGTGGGGATCATGTAATTCTCTACATAGGATGAATAGTAGTACCAGAGATGTTTCAAGTGGTGGTCTTGAGGGAGTTCCACACATACCATTTTACAGTACACCCAAGATTGGAAAATATGTATCAAGACCTCCGACGTCAGTTCTGGTGGTCAAGTATGAAGAAGTTAGTGGTAGAATTCATTTCAATTTGCCTCACTTTCCAGCAAATTAAGGTTGAACACCAGGTTCCAGCAGGCATGAACCAACAACTTGATGGTCCAGAGTGGAAGTGGTATGGGATATCGATGGAATTAATGATGGGTTTACCACACATGTTTAGGGGAAATGATACCATCAAGGTGATCATTGATCGACTCACCAAGTCAGCCCACTTACTACCAATTTGTACGTAGCACTCAGTAGAGATCTTGGTATGCCTTTACGTACAAGAGATAGTTCAACTCCATGATGTCCCATCGATGATAGTCTCAGATCGTGATGCTCACTTTAAATCCCAATTATAGAAGGGAGTGTTGGAGGCATTTAGGACTCAGCTATGCTTCAACACAACATTTCATCCCTAGATGGATGGATAGATAGATAGGACCATACAGGTTTTTGAGAACATGCTAGAGGCTTGCATCCTAGACTTTGGATATAGTTGGGAGGACCACCTACCATTGGAGTTGTTTTCATATAATAATAGATACCACTCTAGCATCGGTATAGCAATGTTGGAGGCCTTGTATGAGAAACCCTATAGGTCAGCACTTTGCTGGATAGACCCAGGAGAGTCAACACTCATTGGTCTAGAGTTGGTGCGAGCTTTCACTGAGAAGGTTAACATCATCCATGTTCAGATAAGAAATATACAAAGCCGACCAAAATCGTATACTGATAAGAAATGGGGTCCTATATAGTTTGAGGAGAGAGACCATATGTTTCTTGGAATCTCAACTCGATGGGGATTATAGATATTTTCCAGGGTGACAAGTTATCTCCAAGATACATCTACCCTTTTCAAATTCATAGTAGATTTGGTGAGGTGGAATACCACCTAGATCTACCCCCATAGTTGTGCCAAGTGTATGATGTCTTCCACATGTCCCAACTGAGGAAATACTTCCTTGATCCATCACATGTCATCAACTAGAGAGAGATGGAAATTTACGATGGGTCAACTTTTGTAGAGTACCCTGTGGAGATCGAGGATCAACAAGAGCTAATCCTCCGTGGTTGGTCAATTATTTTGATGTGTGTTCAGTGGTAGCATAAGAACATCCAAGAGAGCACTTGGGAGTGGGAGGTTTAGATTCTTTCTCAGTAGGCTAATATTTTTGTGGAGATGCCCATGTTTTGACTTTTGAGGACATAAATCCCTAAGGTGGGGAGAATGTAATGACTCAGCTTTTCCCTGGTTTTATTTTTATGAATTAATTGGGAAAATTCTGAGACCAGGTACTGAGATGGTGAGATATTCAATGGCCCGGTTTTCCCATAAAAATTCATCAAAAAATGTTAATATTTTAATAAATCACACGATAAGTTTCTTCTTTAAACGGGTGCCCAAATCAGAAATCAGAGGGCACCATTGCATTCAGAGAAGTAAATTTACTTTAGGCGGTTCCTAACCTCGACCGGGGATAGTCGAGGGTGAATGTTTGATTTTGGACGTATATGTCATTAAAATATTTTAATAAAAATTATTTTTTTAACACAGTAGAAATTATATTTTTAATCAAGACCATGTCAGAAATACAAGGTTATATCTATAACCCCAGAGTTTCCCTGAGGTAGATAAAGAAGAAGGGTATCCTAATGTTTTGGCGAATCTAGATCAGAAGTCTGATCAGAGCAAGGCGAATTGACGAATGTCGACGGATCTAGGATATAAGATGACATGAAACCAAGTTATTCATCAATGATTGATCCAACCTCGAAGTAGGGTGTCGATATATTTGTGATTTACTTTCACCTTCTTAGAATCAAATGATGAACATGGATCAACCCATGAGCTGGTTGATCTTTCGTTTGATCATTCTTTTAGGAGGGATATTTATTGCGGGTTTAAAAAGGGGATTAAATATTAGTGATTTATCTATTGTTGTTTCTTCATGATATTTCTAACATGAATGGATGAATGAAAACATGAAAAAGGATAAGATCCATTATTTGGGTGTTTATGTTCTTAATATATCTCCCCCTAAATCTATATCATTATTCAAGCATTCTTCTCCCTTTTAAACCCTACTTGAACACTCGATCGTTGCACCCATGATTCATGGTGAAACGATTTGAGGCCAAATGTTTTAACCCATGATGACATTTTGTAGGTGTGATGGGAGCATAGCTAGCAGGTAGCAGCTTATTGTGGGGGGAATGGTGAATAGAAGACCACTGACTGGATGAACATCGGTGAGGGAAACACGTGGGTCAACAAGAGGCCATGTTCTGGTGGTGAAGTAGATATATAATCCACTAATGGGGGTGGACAGAGGTGATGCATACAACTGCGGTCTAGGAGGGACCATGGCGGAGGAGGGGCCTGTGGTAGTGGAGGCCACAGGTGGTGACCATAGTCTGTAGAAAGAGGCCATGAAGGTTGTGTTGGGAATTGGCTTGAAGGCTACTTCAACAGGATCCCGCGATGACGGCAAGGTTGTGGGACTAGGTGGGGTAGGCAGTTGGGTGCCATGTTGACCAGGGGAGTAGGCTGGCCACTCGGCCGAGTGACTACAAGGATTTGAGGGATGTATCTAGGGTGGGCCGCATTCGGCGGAGCAAGGCCGACTTGCTCAATGAAGGCCAGGCTACTTGAGCAGCCTAATGGGTTAGACTAGGGTCCCATAGCCCATCATGCTGATCTAGTTTAGTCTGGACCAGACCGACCAGTTCAGGTTAGGTCTGCCAAACCAGGTGGGTTCAGGTCAGATAAACTAGGTCGGGTCGAGTTGGGTGGGCTAGACTGGGCCGAGTCAGGTGAGTTGTAGTAGATACTTTTTTGTAAATTGGTCGTATCTTTAAAACAATTTGTCTGTTTGATGATACATTTTCAGTTTTGAGACCCTTGTGATAAGACAATCATTTTGAGGTACTAGAACTAAGTTTTGGTGGATTTTGGTTTATTACCTAATGGATTGAGGTGTAGGTTCTCTAGGAACAAGCACACTACAAGAAGAATCCTATGGATGGCCAAGATTATGCAATCTTGGTGACTATGTGACTTGGGGGCTGCATGACCCATTGAACCTCCATGAACCATCGATGCTATGTGCACCATAAATTCTCTGTACACCATTTATGCTCCATGAAAAATTGACACTCTGTCCACCACTAATATTTTGTTCACCACCGACACTATATGTGCCATTGACGCTCCATGCACCATCGACACTCCATGCACCATCGACACTTATAGTGTCATAGAGATTGTCAGATCTATATACTAAAACTAAAAATCCATATCCTAGTTCCTTAGACTTATACCTATGTGATATTATAATATTGACTTTACTTTATGTGTTTCCTTTGTGGTGTACTTCATGTATTTCTTAGTGGTGTTACCTTCTTTGGTTTTGGGGTCCTTTCTGAGTATTATTTTACTCACCCCAGAACATGTTATGCCTGAATTTGTCAGTTTTGTGCATACAATAGAAGATTTTATAGAGTGCTTTCTAGACTAGGTCCAGGTGGTACGTAGATAGAGATCTCACAGACGAGGTATGCTTCAACAACTTCAGAAAACTGTTTCTTGTACAAACAATTCAGGTAGGGTTTTTTGTGGATGAGTTTCAGAAACTTGTTCCTTCACTTTGGAAGACATTAAATTTGGTGGGATTATATTTTGACCATGTTTACATTCCAGTTTTCCTAATTTTGTACTCTATTTTTGGTATCTTAGTGATATACATTACTGTTTACTTAGTGTTTTTACATTTCATCATTTTGGACCTGGAGATGTGTGTGTGTAGAGGTACTTAAGAAAATGCCTCTCATTTGTGGGATATTCCTACTCAGTGATAGTCACCAGCCTCTGTACTATCAGAGGTGGGATTGGGGTAGTCATGACATGGGCCCCTATAGTAAGGTTCATGACAAGTAACATATCATATACCTTCTTACCATACCATCCATTAAAAAATGAAAACATCATTCTTGTTTTCGGTGGACTAACACCTCAAAAAGCGATACAATTTGTTTTTTATTACCACATCACAAATATGGTATATGAAAGTATATTTAAAGAAACAATATGATATTTATGATATAATTATGATTTTATAAATTTAAAATAACACTTAACTTCTTCAAATCATGATCATTAAAAAATAGAAACATAACTCTGGCACATGAATGATCAACCATCTCCATGATTGTATCAAAATTTGTTTTTCATAACCATATTTCATGGTTGGTTTTAAAAGTATAATCGATGAATAAAATTGATAACTATATCATGATTATTATTCTGTTGGTTATCAAACAATGAATTCTTTGACCATGGTCAACACACTGACGCTGTTTTAAAATTATAAAACGAGAATCCTAAAAAAAAACGACCTGGACATTACTTAATGAAGAATTAAATATGCCATTAAAATAGATGAAGTAAATTTTTTAAGTAGAAAGGATTAAACCTATAAAATGTTTAAGGGAAACAATTTATATATATTTATTATAGGTGATATAAAGGATATACATGACATGTCTCGACTCGAGGTAAGAAATTTTATAACTTATTTTCTTTAATTGTGTTAAATTTCATCATTATTGTGTTTAATATGATAAGATTATGTGCTTACTTACCATTTATTATTTTTGGTTGTATTTTCACTTGTTTTATGTGGTGTTAAGTCAGACACACCTAATAACTTCATTTATTAATTCTCACTTCAATGACATGATCTTTGTAATAGATTTTCATCTGACTTTTATTTCTGGGATATATATACCATATTCAACACCTATTTATTTTTTGTGGTGTATGTACTAACCATTTGATAGGTCATATCATGAATTCATTTAGGATCATGGTATTCAAATTATCATTTTATTATATTTCTTTCATAGTGGTTATGATAAAATGTTACCAAATTGGCTGGGGTTTATTTCGAAATCTTATTATTATTGAGGATTTTCTATACTTGAATTTTCATTGAATGAAAGTATTTGATAATTTCATTATAACTAAATTTAATTTTATTATATAATATTAATTTATGAAGTTTAAAATTAATAGTACCATTTTTTTCTCTTTAATACAAAAAACTATTGTTAATTTTTTTTACATAAGTTAACTTTATTTTTCTTTTCGGGAAAAAAATTGTTTTCTTTTTTATCTACGTTTTCCATAAAATGTTAAAAAGAATATTTTTTGTATTCTAAAATGATATATTAATGAAATTTTTACCCATGTTTTACTTTTTATAAAATGGTTTAAAATAAATCTTTTTTTCACTTTCCAAAGAAGGCACTTTTGGGCTATTTATATAAAATATGAAAGGAATACTTGTTTTAACATGATCAATATGAAAAGAATATACCCTATATCAAGACCACTCAATTCATTGAAAATTATTTTATATATTTCAATATTTTCTTTTTAACGAAATATTTTTATAATATTTCTTTTTTAATTTTGAATAATTGATATCAAACTGAAAAGTTCATTTTTATCAAGAATTATTCCCTGTAATATTTTAATGGAATTTTAATCACTAATGATAACTTTTATGTTTTAGGTTTCTTCAAAATTATATATATATATCTCACATATATATCTTTATTATTATCTCATACTTTTTTGGTGTAATATATGACTTAGTTTTTATCTCTAAAATGACTACATTATGAAATTTCCTTTTATTATGATATGAGATAGATTATTCAACCCATTTTATTCACATGATTAATTTTTATGTTTATGACTTATTATTGATTTCAATTTTTTGGCACACATAATTATTAATATTTTATTATGGGGGCATCTAGATAGAACTCTAGTGCATTGGGTAAAGATTTAGACTCACGAGGCATCATGTATAGGATTAAGAAGTAAACCTAATCCATTAGTTGAAATTATACACAATGTGATATTTTCTAATTAGTTATACTTGAATGATGTTTATGTAATTTTATTTGATGATTCCATAATTCCTATGATACTTTGATCTTATGATACCTTGATTTTTTTGTTATGTTCCCATGTGATTAATCATGAGCCTTCTTTATCATGATATCATTTTATACCTTTGACTCACACAATATGATTCCTTATCAGGTTTATTCAGTTGATGGTTTTTTTACTCACCACTTTTGTTAATATATTCCCTAGGGTATTCCACATAGTTTTAGGAGATGAAAAAAATATATGATCTTATTATGGAGAATAAAATAAATAAGTCTCATTTTAGTATCATTTTGAGGTATTATGAACTTAGTCTTCCAAATACACTAGGCCTCATGATCATTATATTTTAATTATAGTATATTTATGTTAAAATCATGGAATAATTTATGTAAAAGGCATGGGTAATTATAATTAAGATCTATATTTAGTGTTTTAAGAAATTATTTATGATATATTATTATAAATGAATAATTAAATTTGGAATGGAGGATAAAATAATCCAAATATATATTGGTCACTTTCAATTATTTGAGATAAAATGATCTATGTTTTATCAATTGGGTTTAACTCTAAATATTTTCCATCTTTATGATGTGTATCATGTATATCGTCTAAGGATTCACATTAGAGACTATGAAAATAATGAAAAATTACTAAAATCCATTTATTAAAATCAAAGAGTTTTAAAAATATTGAGAGAGGAACTTCTATAAAGGGGATAATGTAAGAATACAAATATAGATAATATGTGTATATACAAAAAAATAAATATATTCCCTCAAAATTATTATAGAAAATTATTAACTATATATATAATAAGTCATAATAAACAAAACTATGAAATGAATATCATTTATTGATTTAAAATACAATATTACCTATCGATGACCTATATATTATATACAATTAAAAACATTAATAACGAGATATAAATACTAAAAAACAATAACACTATAAGTTTAAAATATCATGTATCCTAGTCTCCCAAAAATATCACAATTATAGGAAAGCATTTAACTAGAAAAAAAGCACTAAAAATATAATAGGAATTCTTCAGGTCTCTAGGTAGAATGAGAAGTATGATTTGGAATGAATAGAATTTATATTACGTTAATGAATAAAATAAATCCAAAGGAATTTGAATATTGGAATATGACATTACCTAAAAAATTGAATCACTAAAAATGTGAATTAGAATAAATAAAACCAATGTAAGATTAAATATTAAGTTCTCCATGGTTAATCACATCGTTATATGTGTAATTGTATTGTGAATAAGGGAGGATGATAATCTAGTGATGTTACTTAAAGATAAGTATTCACTTTGAAGTGAGGATTACATCATAAAGGGTTTGTCATAAATGTGTTCCTATTATTTATCTAAGCCACAGATGTATGAGTTCGAACCTTGAATATTATATGCGAATTAAATTATGGGATAATGGATGAGAATATTCCTTACTGATTATTTTTTTTGTATAATCTAGAATTTGGGTTTTCAAGGAATGAAATTCATTACAATGTGATTCTATTAGTCACAAAAAAACATGATTGAGTTAACCATAATGTATAGAATTAAAATTTACAATATTTGAAATATTTTATGAGATATAAATTAAAGGAGGTTAAATTAAATTTTGGAGACTCATTTATTAATAAACTAAAGGTAGTTATACTTAGAGAAAATCAAGGGATCTTCGTAGAAAATATCTTACAATTTTTTTTAAAAAATCATATAAATTCATTAAAGGAGCTGAAATAGGATATTTTGGAAAGTGTATTCATTAATTATGGGTTATAATTCTTTGAAGTTTATTGAAAATGAATTTGGTTATTATAGAGATTTTATTATAGTGGATCATTGAATGCTATAAATATTTGACTTGTTGGAAGAAGAGAGAGGGAATATAGATTCATAATTTATGGATATATATTTTGAACAAATTATATTGGTCAAAATATAAAAAATCTAGGATATTATTCAAAAAAATAAATTTGGATGGATGGAAGGATATTTTTTAGAATTTATTTAATAAAGATATTATTTCTATCCATAAGATACACATGAGATCTAATATAATTGAAATATTTAACAAGATATATTTTGATATGTTGGTGGAATATATAGATCATTATGGTAATGTCATGTGTCTTATAGATATCGATTTAAATTTGAATAAGAAATTTTGATGAATTTTACCATTATGAACAAGGTTAATTGAATATTTAAAACTAGGGAATCATAGACAATTTTTATGGAGTTGAAAAAATATCTAGAAATATCTAATTACAGATATATAAGTTATATATATAGTAGAAAAGTATTTCACTATAAAAAAAGATATGGTAGAATGTAATATATTTAAAGAGAATAATAACAGAGAAATTATAAAGATAGAGAGAGATAAGATATATGGATTCATGTAACTCATTGAGGACTTTTCTATGGGATAAGAAGAAGAAGAAGTCAGTCCTTGAAGTCTCATTGAATATTAACGAAGAAGGATGAGCTAAATTCATAAGGGTATTAAAAACATTATTCTAAAGAGGGAAAATAATGTGTAGATCAATAGGAAACTATCATGATATGGTGAATCATTTACAATAGTGATATTATTCTTGTATTGTGTTTAATTCCAATTTTTTTCCTTTCTCGATTAGTGATCAAAGAGAGAACTGAGGGATTTACAATTGGGATGTATTTCACCATCCATAAACATTTTAAACAGAATAAGACCCATGATTTGAGTGATCTTTCCTAAACCCACAACCAAATACAGTGTTTAGTTTATTTTGGTACACTAACACATTTATTTTTTATGATCCTTATATTAGGTCAGTGAAAGTTCACTAAATAAAAATCTCTTGTCATTTTAGCATGGTTTACATACATCCTATATGGCATAAATCAATGTGTGTGGGATATTTAATCATTCAAAAAATTGGAATAAGGAAAATATAAGTGAAATAACTATAGGATAATCATTGAAAAAAATTTAAGAGTGACCCTATAAACAATAATATCATCATCATTTTTGGTGGTGAGAGTTGTGGATTATGTAGTTTAATCTGGAAAAATTTTCAAACACTCTTTTACCCCACCTCCAATAAAATCTCTCACTAGATAAAATTATGGGCTGAATAACTGGTATTTGAGAATAGGTAATTATATTTTCTCTAAATTAATATAAATATTCCATAGAGTTAAATTTTATTTTACTCTAACAATCTTTTCATGAAATGTAAAAGGGAAAAATATTAATAAGAAGAAATGCTCTTAGGGAATTCAATATAACTAAAAAGTATTGGGTGATAGTGTGATTCATATAGAAAAATCCATCATCTTTAAAATGTAAGGTTTGAATAATTATAGTTTTAATATATTTATTCATTAAATTATGATGTAATATTAGCATACAATCTTAATATCCCAAGTGAAGTTGAATCTACTAATAATAAAGAAATATCAATAAATCTAAAGTGGGAATATTTCCACTTATCCAAGGAGTAAGATCTAGATCTATATGAAGAAAACATGAAGTTGAGAAAGTGTAGTTCTACATATAATTTCAATGATAAATGACTGAATATTGAGGTTGAAAAGTTAAAATCATTGAATACAAATTTTGTTGAAGTAGATATTAATCTAAGGGAGTATAATGACATTCAACACAAAAAATTAAAAGATATTTCCATAATGATACATAATTTTAAATACAGTTTCAATGATAAGATTCTTGCCTCAAAATATTTTTAAAATTAAAATGGTGGTAAGGTTGAACATACTACACATGTGGTATAATTGGTTAAGGAGAATAAAATAATTAAACTAGAGAAGCTTTTCCTTAATGACTCCACTGGTCGGTTTAACCAAAAAATGGTGTAATAATGTGTAATGTTGGATAATCTTTCTCATATATTAGAAGACAAAATTTTAATAGGAAAGATTATCAAGTAATATATGTACTTTTAAATTTATTTGATAAATAAGAAGATATAACAACATAAATATGAGATGATTATGGTAAAAAGTTAAAAAGAATTACAAAAACCATGTGGTATAACTATTCTAAAATATATTTTAGATTTTTATTTTATTGTCTATTGATAGGTGATATGGAGATGAATAGAAAGTATGCTAAATCCAAGAAGGATCATAAAAAATCAGGATGACATAATTTTTTCATTTGATAAGAAAACATGGAATTAGACATGGTAAAACCCCTTTGATGTTCGAGATGATAAAAAATATAGGAATTTATAATAAAATTGACAATAGTGGATTTACTGAAATGACACAGAAGAATTTCCTTACAAGAGTTAAGGATAAAATGATGAGTTTCTAGTGAAGGTATGGATACATATACTTTTATTTTTGGAATTCATGGTCATATTTATAATTTTTTCTATAAATAATTGGGATATATTTCAGGATATTAAGCTGATGAATGTTTTTTAAAATATTTAAAAACTATAGTAAAGTATGTAAATATAATATTACAATAATTCACAATATTCTAGTAAAGTCTCTAGTATATATTTTTATACATCTTCAAGTAGAATTAATCATAAAAATAAACATACATATAATCATAAATTTATTATTTCAAGAAATATGTATCATGGTCTAGTTAAAGAATATCACAGTGTTGAAAGTATTTTTGTATGGAGTTCCAAATATATTTTTAAATAAATGTATCAAAGAAATATATTAAGATGAGTTCGAAAAATAAAATAAGTTCATGTATGTAAAAGTAAGTAAATTGTAGCAAGTTATGTGTTGTGAAGATAATGAATCAAGTTGGGATAAAAATAAAAATATAAAGGTTTGAAAAGGAAAACTATAATCCATGATATGTAAATAGATCCTTTCTGGAAAGAGGACCTAAGGATGAAAATATTTTAATTTGGGATATGAAGAAAAGATCAATAACAATGAAAATCAAGAGATGTTAGACCATATCAAAACCATTTCAGATCTCAAGTATGATCCCAAATTAAAGGTTAAATGGTATGTGATGGTCTATAGTGACTCACCATTTTCCTCAACAATTTTTTATTTAAGAAACATCTATGTATTTTCATTTTTGAAATTATTAATGTCTTAGGGGGAGATACAACACATGGGGAGATTGAATTGAAAAGTGAAAGTGGTGCCTTGTGAATTTAGAATTTCAAGTACATGAGTGAAACAATAGGCTTCAGAGACATTAAAATTAATATAAAGTTCAAATTGATGTTTTTTTCAATAAAACCTATTGATCAATTAGAAAAAAATCCTTGAATATGGAAAAGAAAACTTTGATAGAGAAACCATAACAAGAAATTGTTCTCAGGATATTTTTTTTTGTTTTTATCTAACATATTTCATTATCAGATAATTTTTAGGATATCAAAAGTAGATATGTGTAGATTAATCTAATTCTATATATGAATATATATTTGTAGATAGAGTTGATTCATTGTGTAGGATTTTTTATTTGAATATTTATATGGTTTTATACCCATCATGCAAGTAAAGACACTTAGTTTATGAGTGAATAAATATTTTTTACTAAAATGATATACAGAGATGATACATGGAATGGAAATATGGTATGTATAATTTTTTTTAGTGATTCATGGTTTTAAATAGTGCTTTTATGAAATTGTGTTTGAGTATTCATAGATATTCCTAAATTAATTTAGTTATTCATGTTGCATTAATTTATATAAGTGAGTGAGTTCAATGTAAAACATTAAATTTATTAAAATAAACACTTTTTTCTCACACCATGTTTTGACTCGATAGTCTTAAATTTCCTTTGATAAATATTTTTAAGTGTTAATTTCACCCAGTAAATATATTTTTTAATGATGGTAATGTTTGAATATGTTTTTCATCATGAATATAAAACCTTAAACCATTATGAACAAGTGAATATAAAGCTAACAACTGAAGGAAACTTGATATTTATTTTAATGGGGGAGCCTATTATCTTTAAACCTTGTGTAATGAACATATTAAAAAATGTGTAGAACATATTTTAGTGAATACCCCATGCTCTTTAGAGATAAAAAAGAATATTTCCATGTAAACATTGGTATCTAACATCATTAGAAACTTATACAATAGAATAAATGATAGGTATCAAGTTATCCACCTAAGAACCTACGAATGAATGATATATGATTCAATATTATGTTGTTTGAAACCCAAAATACAAAAGAAGTAAGATAATAGAGCTAAATATGTTTTCATTTTCCCTCAAGAGTAAGGTTTCCAAATGGTTATCTATTAGTTACATTTGGTTATGGTTTTTCTTGGGCCATGATATTAAAGGGGGGGAAATAAGAACATCATGAATCCAAGAGTGATTTGAGAGTCTCATTAAAGTTTTATTGGTATCAAATATTTAAATATCAAGGTATTTGATTCATGTTGAGCTTCTAAAAAAATGGGTTTTGTTAAACATCTAATTATGAATTGATGTTGATGTTGGATTTATTGTCAAAAAAATTATATATTTTCCAATAAATAAGTTTGTGTTTGATTTTTATTATAAATATAATATGTATATTAAAGCTATTCTGAAGAAGTTGAGGAAGTTTTCTTTATAAGCATGAAATCACATTGCAATATTATGGATAATTTGACAACTTGTTTTATTCAAGGGTAACATCTTGTTGATGAAAGAGGGATTGAACCATGGTTGAATAGGTAATGTTAAAAATAACATATAAATAAAATTAAAATCTTCCTAGAATTTGTATTAAGGACAATAATCACACCAAAATGCATACCTGTGATGGTTTTACATAAGAATATCTAGAGTATGTTTCTTAATTTTAGCATGGAAGTTGTGTGTCACACAATGACTAGTCTCAAATAGAAATAAAATGATGATAAATTAAAACAAACTATACTAAAAAAATGCATGTAAAAATAAATGAATCCCACATGATATAAATTATTATGTAATAAAAGAGGAATAAAATAACGATAGTTGTAGTTTTACCATGAATAAGAGAGGGTTATAATCTAGTGATACGCCCAATAGTGAATATCAAACTATCACGTTAATATTACACCATGAAGGGATATTTAAATATGAGTTATTATAATTTTTCTAAAAGATGAATGTAAGATTATGAGAATTGAATCTCAAAGGTGAATTATTTTACGCCATAATGGATGAGAACATATTGTGGTGATGCATAATTTGTTAAAAACTTAATTTGGGGTCTTTCAGATAAATAAATTCATTATATTTTAATACTATTGGAAACACCTCAATGGTTATAAGAAAATGAGTGTATCTCAAATTCAAAGTTCATATATTCTTACATGGACATGTTCTTTAAAAAGAAAATAATTATGATTTTAATAAAAATGATTTATTTTCATTATATTTTCATAATCATTTAGTCATAGGGTTTTAGATAATTAGGAAAAACATATACATATAAAACCCTCACAAAAAAAAAGAAACTTCCCCTAAAACATTTAACTTTTCTAAATAAAATATATTCTTAAATTTAAATTATTGTTTCAATAAAAACATGTTTTCTTATTTTAGGTTGAATCACCATTGTGAAAATATAGACCTTTCCATACTTCATTCCCATCCTTAATCCCTCTAAAAAATATTTTAATATATATAATGAGAAAAAAATATCAACAAGTGATAAAAAAGAGATGAAATCATTAGCCCATTTAAAAAATAGTGAGATCCAAAATAAGTTTTGACATTTTTAATATAATATACTATAAGCTCAAATATTTGTTTACTTACTCATAAAATTTGATTTATTGGAAAATGTTTTTTAAAAATCATTTCATAAACATGAATGGAGGGAAAATCATAATGATCATGATTTCAAAGAAAAATTGAGAACCCAAGAAAATATTGTTATTGAAAAACATATTTTTCACCCTTAAAAGAGTCATAAAATTTATTAAAACATAAGCTCATTTTCTTACCTTGTGATATAAAAAACTATTTTCTCATGTATAAAAAAGTCATGTAATTGAATTAGGAAATCATATTTATATAAACCGTATAATAAAACTTATAAATAGAGTAACTATCAAGTTTAATTCTAATATTATTCTCTAGAGAAAAAATTCATTACCTAATGAATTGGTGAGTGATATGAAGATCACATTCCATAATAAGCTAGATCGGGCCCAACCATCAACATAAACAATGTACAAGGAAAATAAAAAACATAAAACACATATAATTTGGAATTTTCATTATAAAATATCATAAATTATTCATTTTAACTCATATTTTGAAATACTTTTGGGGATCATTTAAAAATAATGATTAAAATACTTTTTATTTGAAATTTATTAAAAATGAAATTTTCCTAGAAAAATGGGATTTTTTTTATTTTTAAAGAAATGAAATATTGAAGATGAATCTTATTAAAAAAAATGTTCATTATGGGGATAAATTATGTTTATTCTAATTATGTTAAAGAAAAATATTCATTTCAATTTTTTTAAAAATAACCCGTTTAAAAACACTAAAAAAATACCTTCTTAAAAAACTATATGGAATTTAAAATATTATATAAAATTGATTTAAATAATTAATTGAATATAATAATAAAATTCAAAAATTTTCAAATAATCATAGATATGAATGAGAAATATTTGTAAGAAAACTTTCACATATTTAAAGAATTGTTTAAAAAAAACACTAAACCACTTTTGTAACTTTTTAATCAAAAGGAAATTGAATAAGAAAAATTAAAATGTATTTTTAAACCACATTAATTATTAGTAAGTAATGATAAAATACAACAATATGGTATTTAATACACCAAAAAAATGAAAATATGTGGAAAAAAGTAATAAATTTTAAATGAATTAAATTGAGATGAGAAATCCTTTACCTTGAATTGTAACTCACCACGTATGTTCTTTCAATACGATATAATAAACTAATAATAATCATTTAATTATTTAAGAAATTTTATTATGATTAAACCCATATCATAATAACCTTTATTCTATTTATTAACATTTCTTATATTGTTATGAAATTTTTTAGTTCATGTAAGATATTTTGGGGATGTTCAATTGATAATCCCAAAACAACATCAGTATGTTGACCAAGGTCAAAAGGGTTATGGTTCCATCATCTATAAAATATAAATTATGTAAAAATCATCAACTTTATACATTAAATAAAAATTTATTTCCATCCCTAAAATGTAGACAAGAAAAATAAATCATATCACTTCATGGACGAGGTAGTCCATCGATGCACACAAGAGACATTAACATTTTCCAACATATAGAAGGGTAATAATTTAAGTAATATTTTATATTTATCAGATTATATTAATGTTATAAATATCATATATATTCATTTTATCTATCATTTTAACCATATTTTTGAGTTGGTGATGAAAAATGAAACACTTCACTTCATGAAGGTGGTAGTCCACATGTATGCATGAGCGATGTTTTCATTTCCCAAAGGGAAAAAGATGAAAAATTATTATACTATAAAAATATTCAAATTAAAGTATACTGGTTATTATGAAATTTTATATAACCATGTTTGTGAAATATTTTAAGAAGAAATAAACATAAAGTAACCTAATTAAGAGTTATATCCGTTATTTGTAAATCCTCCTTTAGTACACAACTTTAGCTATCTTAATTAGTAATTTGGAGATACTAGAACATCTAATATGTATCTAGAGATGTTGGGGGAAAATTTGGGTTAATCTTGGATGATATATAGTGAATATTATGTGGTTTGACAAGGGAAAAAGGGGGGTGGGGTATTAATAACTGAGGATAGGGGAGTTTTAGGGTTCAAATAATGATATATTTTTTATTTAGGATAACCACTTATAGATGGATCTAAATTTGCGAAACATGGTTGATATTTAACTATGATAAGGTTAGTTAAGGTTTTGTAAACCCTTAACCTCATATTTATATTTAAATTCTATTTTTTTATAATCACAACTACTAAAGGTATTTTTTAACCTTTTGTTTGAGTGTTTCCTATGTATAGTGTTTTGACATCATCCTAAGGAACAATTAGACCAACCGAAGGCATAAAAATCAAAATAGTGTGTTGTTTTGAACATCTTGATGGTAAAAACCCACCAAATACCCAGTATAGAGGTACCAACTAGTTCATGGTGAATGACATAACCAATATTCTACAATGAAGTCCTCCAACTACTTAGTGGATCTCGAAGATTACTTAGTTGGATTTAAAAAATTCTTGATACCTGCAAGGGTGATACTGATTAGCTAGTGGAATAAAAAATATATCTAATGTATTTGATCTATATATTTAAAATTGTATTATATGATTGCTTTAAATTCCATGACTCAGTGACTTAGAGACTTGGTGTGACCCAAGAAACCTCTAACTCCTATAAATTATATAAATAGTTTTAAACAGAGGATTGGATCTTATAAACAAACCAATAAGAAAAATACTTTCAATATATTAATTCTTGATTATTCCACATTATGTTTTTTTTCAAAATAACAATAAGAAACTTCTAATTATAAAACATAAAATCAAGCTTCAAATGTTATAATCTAATTTCATTTTTTCTCTCTTTTTAATAATTTTTATTACTACCTTGTTTTAATTTATTTTAGGCTTTCCCCTTATACCATCTATATCCCTCTCTGGGTCATTCATTTTTATCTAAAACATTTATAGATTGGTGTATTCTTTGTAAGGGTTTTGTAAACAGAAACCTATATCTCTTTTATATTTTTCTTTAACCTCTCACAAATATTAATGTTATGGTTCTTGGTTATTCGTTTTTATTAAAATAAAGGGTCTTATTTTGGTACTTGGTTTCCATTAAAAATATGTTATTCTTCTATTTATTCTTTGATTATTGGTTTTCTTTAATACCAATGTGGAAATATAACCCTCACAATACTTATTTTTTGGAGGATACATATGGGAAAATTCTGAAACAATTCAAAAACACCTTTTCAAAGTGTTCATTTTAATTTTTTGTTATTTATTTTCCACTGCACTCTCATTACTTTTACTATTTTAAATTGTTTTCATGATAATTGATTTTATTATATAACATAATTATAATATTTTAATATAAATTAACCCCCACTTTCCTTTTTTATCTCCGAACAATATTTTACATCATAGTTGAACTTTGTGTTTTTCTTAAAATATCATAGTTTTTAAATATTTATTTACTTTTCAAAATATTTTTACATTCTAAATATTGATATTTTTAAAAGGAATCCTTTTGAAACCCCCATGGTTCTCCCGAAGGTTACTCTATGGGTTGGGCACCATATTTTTAAGGTTCTAATTATAGTTATTAGATGATACATATGTCATCCTTTCATAGATATTATAACGACCCATACTTTACATACATTGTTATTACTTCAGAATTGAAGCACACTTATTACAACATATAACAAAACCAAGAAAGGACCGTATAGGTATAGTGTCTTTAGAAACTGGGAAACATAAACAACTGGTTCATAAAGAATCTACTTTGCCTCCCATTTATTTCATCATATCTAGAGTCACTTTTTGGAATATTCTACTTAATAACCTTCTTCCTGACCTGGGGAAATAAAACATACAAAAGGTTGAGCTCAAATTCTCAGTAAGGGTAAACAAAAGAAATATCAATCACATCATATACATAAGAACATAACTTTTGGAAATCTTAACCTGCAAAAGAGATCATAATATCATAACATGGGATAAATCATAGAAGTGAAATGCAATCCCAATAATCATAACTTAAAAATGAAACTTTGTGGCATAAACACATAATTATAGAGAATCATTTCTTATTAGTCAAGACTCATTTCCAAGACTATCTTAGTGGACAAAGTCCATTTCTGAACCGAGTTCACTCCTCATTTTAGTCCTATTTCACTGAACCGGTATAACCTACCGTTCCAGCCATGTCTATCTCATGAGATATAAAATCTTTACCCAATGCATTGGAGGGAGATATAGGTCCCACCCATCTCATAATGATACCATTCTTATGTGTGCCCCAAAATCATAAACCATACATCATTGCATAACCCAGGTAAAAAAATGGATTTCTTAAACAACATGACATCATAAAAAAATTCATATAAGATAAAGGAATTCATAAAAACAATTCCATCAAAACATAACCAAATCAATGTAATAATAGGGATAGAAACAGAACCCTATATTATCTTAGATGGAAAATAATTTTGATAAAACACTTGAACTCCATTCTTGAGGAAAATATCCTTTCTACTTCAAAAACATTTTTCCTTTCTTAACATGTCATACAATTTCAAACTAAAAGAAGTTGATTAAAAATAAACTTGGAAACTTTTAAAGGAATCTTCTTGGAAAGAATGTTTTAAAAATCCATTCATGCTGTATAAGTTTAAAAAACATTCTTCGTACTTTTGTCGGAAAAGACAAAAAGTACCTCGTACGAAAAACGACAAAAGATTCCTTTCATATATTTTACTAAAAACTTACCGGAGGGTAAAATAGGATATAAATAATTGTAGGTGAATGGGAATAATATTACATATTGAGGAAACATGGATGTGGATAATAAAACACACCCCAGTAAATTTCAAAGTATAAACAATCTCGGATAAAAATGAGATTGTGATATTTTCCCTTACCTTAGGTCCGATATGATTTGTACGTGTCCAAACCTCCTGTATAATGATTTAAATAATGTTATTGACTTATTACAGAATCATAATTAATTTTATGATATCATCTATGTTCATATTCTTAGCTTCTTAGTAGTAATATTTAATTGCTACTTGTTTTTCGGGTGTTTATAACTTTTTGTTCTTATGCGTATTTTGTCGAATAAATTATTATTCTTCTCTTTAGGTTATAGATACCTCATTTACAGAATGGTATTAGTGTAATATATATCATATTAATTCATTAAATTCATTTATATAATCATTATGAAATGAAGATCATGTAGAACGAGTCACATCACATCCTGGAGACGGTATTCCATACATACGCACGAGTGATGATATCGTTCCTATGATCATGGAATTGTATTGGAGTGTATGTATAATATTTTAGAATTAGTATCACTTTATAATAGTTATATATAGTCATTATTTACACCATTATACCCATCCAAGTAAGGTGGTGGTGGAAAATAGATTACACCACGGCGTGGAGACGGTATTCCGTACGTACGCACGCGCGATGATTTATTTTTCCGTAGGATGGATAGATGGTGAAATAGGGTTGTTTCATACTTATAATAACATATCAGTATATGAGTGATACTGATGTTATTAATTTATAATGAAACAACTAAAGTAGAAGAAGTGGAAGAAGAAATAAAGATGAAAGAATCGGTAACAGACATTACCTCTTCTTTGAAGTGATTCTTTGAGACCTCCTTTTAGGGCACTAAAATAGGTCTTTGAAGAAGACCAGAACCTCTAGGATGTTTCTAGGGAAGTGGAGAGAAGAAATTGGCAGGGGATGGACGAGATTGAAGGCTCAAAGTGGTGTGTAGAAAAAGATTCCATTGATGATTTATATAACATAAAAGTCTCGGGTGTTACAGATATATTGATTTTCTTGTATAGAAAAATTTTATGAATGGTAATATTCCTACTAGTGAAAACAATAAAATTGGACACAAAATGATATTGATTCTTTTTAATTAAAATTAAATCTTTATTTTCATTTCAATTTGGACTAGATAGGAAACAATTTAATCATATATCTATATGAAAAAAAATATTGAAATATATAAACTCTTTTAAGTTTGTCATGAAGGAACATATGACATTAAATATACTAGTATTGATATTTCTATGTAAGACCTTGATATATTTAGTATGAATCAAAATGAATATATTACTAAATTTTTTATTCACATTATAGACTTTTGAAATAGTATAAAGTCTCTCAGTGATACTTTTATTGTATAAATATTAGTGAAGAAAATCCCTTGGGTTTTCTATGTATTTGGGAACCTAAAGTAATGAAAATACAGAAAGTGAAAGAAGTAAATAACATCTGGTCTGTGAGTTATTTTGATCTCTCATGAATTATCAGATTAAAATTAAGAGACCAAATGGAAATAAATAAAAAAAATTTAAGGGAATTTTTTTTTTAAATAAACCAATGGTGACTCTTATGATGGTGATGAAATGAATAATCTATACAATAATATGAAAACGTTATTCAAAATAAAGAAATCATGAAATCATTCAAAAAATTAGTATAATCAATGTAAACAAGAAGTTACATGATTTGAGTAATAAAAGGGACACATAAGGCTATTATTACACTTTATCAAAAAGAAAAACCGGTAAAAGAAGAAAAAAAATCAAAAAGTATTAAGGGTTTACTCCTTTGGTGTAAGTGATGTTTCCCTCTCCTCAAGTGAGTATTTCGATAAAAGAGACTTGTGTCTCATGGAAGTTGTCAAGGTTAGTGAGGAATCCAATCATAACTAATCATTTTCTTCTTCCTCAAATTATTATTATTCATCTTATTCATCATGTAACCTGATATATACCTGATTGAAAATTACTTTTTTTATTTTCAAACACTTTTGGGGGGAAGTGAGAACCCATGTCAGTAAAAACACACAACATCATACCACAAACGAGATAGATGAACCATTGAAATCAAGTTTATGTAACCTGAGATATAAATATATAAAATATGAAATTTATCACCTTAAACTATGTTTTAGTAAACAAATTTCAAATTACAAAGATATTAAAGAGAATTAGAACCAAGAAAATAAATAAAATTATCAACTCGAAATCGAAAAGGATTTATTATCATTAAAATTTAATGATGAATTGAATATATATTATTTATAATTGACTATCGATGATCTAAAAGATTTTATCATGAAATTCACCCAAGGTTAATTTTTTTAACAATATTTTAGGTTCTCTATGACCTATAAAAAACCATTTTATCATTGGTTTTTTCATAAATATAGTTATTAAAAAATGATGTTGTTTGTAAAAGGGATTTAACAAAACAAATTTTTTAATTATTATCGTAAAACCAAGAATTTAGTTAATGAATTTAATTGAAAAAATTATCTATGGGTTAGTATAAAATATATCCATATTCCATCTCGTATCTCATCTAAAAAATTAATTTAAAAATAAATTTAAGTATCAAAATCCCTCTTATCTAAAATATGTGAAACAAAAATCTTTGTACCGAATTCATAATTTCAAAATTTTATAGTAAAAGTGACTAAAGAGTGAATTAAAAAAACAAAATGATACATGTATAAAGGATTATCTCGAAACATGTGAATTGAACCCTTTGAATTTTTTTAACTTAAAAATATCTATGGGGGATACATAACTTTCCGTGACAATTAAAGAAGTAAAATCATTAGTATAGGTAAAATAATTTTTCTCCATTATATTCTTATTAAATATGTTTTATTAATTAATGGTTTGACTTTTTCCCAAGAATTATTCAATTTCATGTCAATGGTTTAAAATATATTTTTAAATATATTTTTTCAATGTTTTTAATCTCAAATGAGAAATTTAATACTCGAGACCCTACTGCAGAATGTAGACACCATATCCTAAACCATTACTCAGTGCACACTCTAAAGAGACATTATTCATAATTATATTTAAATGTTTCATTTCACGATTTAAGAATTTTATTTTAACTTAATATTTTTTTTATTTTCATGAAAATATTATTTTCATATGAATTTTTGGGAGTTTTTTCATAAACGAGTTTAATATAAACATTTTTTAAAATAAATTTTCCTCACACATATGAATTTTATATGATGAAATAGAATTTATATTTATAATTAATAGGTACAAATTATGTAACTATTGAAATATTTTTTAGTCATTTGAAATAAATTACTTATTATAATGATTATTTACCACAATTAAAATAAACTGTTGTTTTCAAAGGATTAATTTTGTAAGAGTTATATAATAGTTTTCTAAAAATGTAGATTTAAATAATATAAAATATAACTCTAATATAACTTTTAAAAGTATAAAAATTATATAAAACCCATTAAGTTAATAATTAATGTAAATAATAATAATAAAAATTAATATATAAAAATACGTCATTATTTAAAAACAGTTGTTCTAATATCTAATTTCTTAATTTTAATGATAATATTACAATATTTTAAAATTTAATTAAGCTGAATAGATCCCAAATTTTTATTCACCATGTTAACATTTGGTTAGAAGGTTCATATTTTTTTTTATTAATAAAATAGTTACCATGGTTAATTTTTAATTAAGATTAATATAGTATAAATGAGTAAGTGGTAAAAGGTCACATACAACATCTAGAAATAATGTTTATATATGAAATACATACATAATTGTATCACCTACCATTTATCCAACCAATTCAAATAACTCACCAAACCCACATAACACCCATGTGTTTCAATTCCCACCACTTACATAACATTATTTTCTATGAAATTTACCTCCTTTTCACCAGTAAATTAGACCTCTTAGAAACCCATCAATAACACTCTAATAATTTGGTTTTTTCATTAAACTCTAACCTATTTTATTTCTCTAGAATATTATTTCACTCTCATAAGATCTTGGTAATAAGAGATTATCATAATCCCTTCCTTTACAAGTAATCCTATAATAGAATCCTCATGTTCTCAACATATGTTTAATCATCTCTCTTATGTATTTTCTTTTTTATCTTTCCATTTTATATTTATTTTTTACAATATTATATGATTAATTCAGTATTTATTAAGTAATAGGTTACTTAGGGAATAAAATGAAAGTGATTGATAATAGATTATGTTAATGGAATGTACTTAATCAGGTTATGTTTACCACCCAAAATTATATAACCTCTTGGTGCATCGATATGTCTCATGAGAAAAAACAGGTTGGGTTTTGGTGTATAACTCTTCATATAACATGATAGTGTCTTAGAAAAGAGCCTTTAAAACATGTTTTTGATTTTCAAAACTATTAATTTAATTAGAATAAGATCAATGATTACTTTTATCGATGATTTAATTTATTGTCACGAATATAGAATGACATAATTTTCAACTAATTATGGCTTCATAATATTCATTTATTCAACCAAAACACTTACAACATGTTTATGTTATGAAATATTATATCATATGTAACTACTTAATGATCATCTAATCTCACCCATGTTTTTTTAATTTCCCTAATAAACTTTTAGGAGGACTATGCGTAATTTTTAGCTATATTATGGGAGGGATAATCATGTTCTCATAATATGTTCATATTGAGTTTTTATTTTGAAATGTATTATATGTTTTTTTTCTGTTTTTCCAAGACTAATAAACTATTGGATCCATTAATAAATCTTGTGTTTTATACCAATTATGTAATATAACTATCTTCTTTGGGTTTCTACAGTCTAGGATATTATAGTGGTACCAAATAAATTATAGAAGAAACTATAAGAACTAAAATTAGGGGAGCCATGTTAGATAGAATAATTACTTTTATAAACCCTTAGGATTTCTAGATAACACTCTATAAAAATAATTTGAATTTTATTTCGTGATTCATTTTCATGATATGAATAAGTATATTCCATTTTTAGAGATTATGACTAGAAAAAATAGGTTATTATCTCTGAAGGGGGCATATAATCCTCTATTTTTTAAAGAAATACTTCATTTCTTGATTACAATATTAAATGAAACCCAATATATATCCTTAATGAATTTATTATAAGATTCCAAGATAAATCATGATCCATGGATAGGAAATATATCCTAATAATATAGGATGAAACCATGGTACACAAATTTACTGATGTTTTTTCAAATGAATTTCATGGACATCCACCATAACATGAAGTTTTGTTCTCAATTGAACTCATTTATGAAGAAATATATATATATATATATATCTAAAACTCCATATAAAATGGTATTAGTATAGTAGGTTGAGTTAAAGATATATATGCATGAGTTGTCTGATATTGGATTTATATTCCCTAGTATTTGACAATAGAGAACCTCTGTTTTATTCTTGAAAAATAAGGATGGGTTAATGAGAGTGTGAATCAATTATAGGGAGATCAGTTCCATTACTATAAAGAATAAGTATCTTTTAACACACATTGATTAATTATTTGGTCAAATTTAATTACAACAATATTTTTTAAAGATAAATATTTTCATTAGTAATTATTAGCCCAAGTTAAAGAAGGATTATATATTTATGATGATATTTTGAATAATGTACAAACATTATGAGTCTATATTAATATATTTTGGTTGAATAATGAACCATATATAATATTAGATATGATATATAGAGTATTAGAAGAGCATGATGATAAATTTTTGGTAGTACTAATTGATGTTATGTTGATATAATCTAAGTGATATAAAGATCATGAGAGTTATTTTGAAATATTTATAGAGACCATAAAAAAGTAATTATATGGGAAATATAGTATATTGAAACACTAACCTGAGTATCCTGGACCCATGACCACTTTAACACATTGGAATTTGATACATGTATTTAGATCCGGAATGATTAAATAGTTTATTAGTATTGGTAAACTATATACATACATAATTCCTATTTGAACACACAAATTACGACATATTTTTTTTCAATAATATCATTATTCCCTCAATAATATTATTGAATATATTTTTTAGTTACTTTATGGATTCAAGGGAAAGGAAACAAAAATAGGGTGCTCTCAAATCCTCAATAAGGGTTAATTAAAGTGGAAGCTATCATCAATCAATGACCATAATCAACATGGTATGAGAAATGACTGAACACAGATTACATTTTAGCAATTTGACTAGCATAATCAATATGGAATGGTAAATTAATAAAACACATGAAATTTAATTGATAACATGAATATCATAACCGTATAAGGAATAATCAACATGAAAATGTCAATAACTAAAAACTCATGATATTTAATTAATAAATAGAGAAAAAATGCAGCCATGGATAATATATTAGAGAAAATGTCGTGGAAAACAACAAATGAATTCTTAATGAATTATATTTATAATTATTGTATGTCATGTTTCATAGGAACATGATACCTCTACTATCAAGATCTATAATCAAGATAGTTTAAAACTAATGGGTAGAAACCCATTTAACTAAGGATAGCCAACTAATTCGTCCCATGAGACTACCAATACATCAAGGGGCTATCTATAACTAGGAACCAACCATTTCATTCATTTAAAAATAATTCATCATGTACTGAATAATTAATTTAATTCCTAATCAATGTTCCGTATCATCAAATATCCATATGAAGTAAAGAAGATAGATATATCAATATTTTCCTAAATAGATAAATGACTTTCAATTATGAATACTTTATGTATAAATGAAATATGATTTTAGAAATAGACATATCCATGATATATAATATAAATATTTTAGTGAAATTTATATCAAATGATAATAGGAAGGTGAACATTTCAATGGAATGTTATTAACTACACAAATGAATCAATAAAGCGAATATTAATATTATCATTGATCAAAATAGTCATGAAACATCCAGAGGGAGAATAAGGATGGTATCGATACAATATATCCGTAATGTATTATATGTAAAATGAAGGGTTTTTTCAAAGATGAATATAATTAACATAAAATATATTTATGAACATTCCTGATGAAAGTATACTTTTCCTTTTGAAAATCAGTTTTTAAGACATAAAATATTTTTATAATCATTTTCATGGAAAATTTATTTTAGGGAAATAATGAATCTATAGAATATTAAGTAAAAAATATTCTTTATAAGATAATTTTTAACCCCAAATAGAAGCTTAAATGAAATTATGGTCCTGAATTCAGGTAATTCCGTACATGTCGTAGAAGTAGAAAAAAATCTCTTTTCACTATAAAAAGGTTAGAAAAGTTTTGTGGATGAAAAAAGGAAAGAAGATTACATTCAAAAAAATTTATAAAAAATATATATGTGTAAAAATCAGATTAATAATTCATTTCTAAAAGTTTAAAAAAAACATCAAAAATATTTTTATAAAATGTTGATTTGGAAGAAAATATATTTCCAACTGAAGAGATAAATGAGTTCAAATTTTCTTTAAAACACTTTCTCAATTAATTGAGGTACCAAAGGAAAAAAAATTGTACTATTAATTGAAAATATAATGAGTAAAAATATTAGAATAAAATTAATTGTATTAATTTTAATTGTTCAAATAATTTCCTTCAACTAAAATTCACGAATAAAAAATCTCTATTATAATGAGATTGTGAAATAAATCATTACAATGATCAAAACATTGATGTGCGAATTAATAAACAAATAAATATTGTGTATTAAATGTAAATACACATAAAAAATTTCAAATAAAAAATATTTTAATAAAAAGACATCATGAACATTATATTTTAATATCAATGACAATAAAGAAGTTATATAACCCAATGAAATGAATTTGAGTTATGAAATTCTTTACCACAAGGTAATTTTCTAGTTAAATACACTTGAACAAAATTATTCAAATTAAAACTAAAAATTACAATAATTATTAATGAATAATAATATAACATGTAAAATTGGATGTATATAGACCATATAAAATAAATTAGGTTCATAAAAATTCAATATTAATCAGTTAAATGAAATTGAGACGAAATCTCTTACATCAAGATTCATTTTGGGTGAACGTTATTTAACCTCATTTATAGAGGTTTTAAACATGTTATTGAATTATTAAATAACCATATTAATATTTATAATTTCATATATGATCATTTTATAACATATTATTTCCCATTCATCAATAATTATTCTTTATTTTGGTTGTTTCATGTGCTAATTGACTTATTTTTTCTCATCCATGTTTTGTCATGAAAGATCCAATTCATGTGAATATTATATAGTTCCATCATCTATAGAATAATAACCATGAAATAATTATAATATTTATTAATAAATTATAATTTCAAAACCAATAAATTAATTAATTTTTGATAAATGAAGTTTGTTACGATCATGGAGAAAGTAGACAGTATACATGTATGAGTAACGTTTCCATTTTATAATGATCATTATGGAAAAGAGGTAAGTAAAATTTATTCTTTCCAGAAATATAATAAATTATTTTTATAATATTATTAATTTAAATATACTTATATATATATATTGTTGTGGTGTGGTGATGAAAAGAGAGTCACGTTGCTTTGGGAAGGTAACAGTCCACATGTATATAAATTATGTTATCATCTTTTAGTGAGTGAATATAAATTAAAGAAAATGATATATATATATATATATATATTATATTTTAATAATGTTAAATATTTTTTTAATATCATAAATATGTCATTTATATCACAAATATTAATTAAATTTGTTGTTATTACATTCCATGTAAAGAGTTAGTGAAAGAAGAATAATATCGCTTCACGAGGTGGTAGTCCGCCGCTCACACGAGCAACGGTATCATATCCATTAAAGAATGAAAATTAAGAAGATATATATATGATATAATTACCCTATAGTTATAATTATGTTATAAATATCATATATATACTTTAGATATATCATCATACCCATCCATAAAATGTTTTAATTGAAAAACAAATGACATTGGTATGTAAGGCAGTAGTCCTCCGTACACACGAATAATGATTTCATAACCCATTTGATTGAAGTTGAAGGGGATATAGGTAATTAAATTAAATTTAGATCACCTAATTATTTATAATACATTAATTTTATTATATCAGAATGGTTTGATAATAATTTTTGGATATAGAGAAAGAAATAAAAAAAATATCGTTTAAGAACATTGCCTCTTCTTCAGGTATCATCCTAAAGATTGCCCCGAAATACTTCCAAGGTAGATTTATTACAAAAATAAGGTTTCTAGTATGAGGGGAGATAATTTATTATGTTAATTGGTTAGGTATTATATTAATATAAAGGGTGTGAAGGTGTGAAGAATAGAGGATAGGGGGTGTCCTTTTATAAGTGAGGTGAGTGGCGAACTTTTATTTTTTAAAAGATACAATCACAACCACGTTTTTTCATTCCAAAAGGATACAAAATAGGCCATTATCTAACCTAGAAGAGATAATGTTGAAATAGTTCTGGAAAATAGGTTTTTTAAAAATAGTTTGGTTCATTTAAACCCTTATATTTTTTGTTCAACCCATGATAAATCCATTTTCACCTTAACAACGATAATTAATTTTTTTTACTTAATTCACTATTTATTTAGGTAAAATATTAAGTTGAACTTATTTGATAATATAAATTAGGATAATGAAAAAATTTGAATTCATTTTGAAAAATTACTATCACATAAGTGGAAAATTTTATTTTAAAATGAATCTCACAGAAATGATGAGAAAGTGAGGTTTCAAAGAGAAAACGTTCAAAAGTTTAGATTTTTTATGTCAAAGTAAAATATTAAAATTATTCTAATGAAATAAATTGTAGTAATAGATATAAAATTGAACTAGTTTTAATTTAAATTAAATTCAAAATATAATTTAACTTCATAATTAATTTAAACTAAAAGGCAGTTTTCAATTAAAATCCACCATTTTCACATTTAATTGAAAAAGTAAATATTTCATAAAAATATAAAAGATTTGTTGTAAGATAATTTTTATAAGATTATTTCAAAGATGAATTTTAATTTTTAATTTCTTTATAAAATTGGTAAAAATAAATTATAAATTATGTGTGCAAAGTGGGACTAATCCATATTTTAGGAAAAAAAAATACAATTTTTCATATTTTTTTAGTTTAAATTATTATTATTTTATTTATAATAAATAGATAAGAATATTTATTATAATTTAGTAAGTACTTATTCATATCCTACATATTTGTGAATATGTTATAATAGTATATTATATTATAGTTCACATTTACTCGGGGTTGCGTGTTTCACAAGCTATCGAAGAGGTTAAAGTTAGAGACTTATATTTCATGGGATGTTTAAGCTTAGTGTTAGGTGTCATGAAATCTACTAAAAAAAATAATTTTACTTTATAATTTTTGGGTGTATGAGTATCCCCACCTTAAATAAATTTTATCCTAACAATTTAAACACGATCTTGGAAATAAAGGATATAGAATTTGGGAATAAAATTATTGAAAAAACCACATCGTAAAAGGGTTAATAAAATAACCTCTTAATAAGAAAAAATTGTAAATAAAAGAGTCATATAGAATAACACCTAATTAGGTTTCTATGTAGGTGAAAATTGGTGGTATGTTAATATGTGGACATTGTTTTGGCTTCTGAGGTGGAACGTTTATGGGTTTGGGAAAAATAAAAAAAATAATCTAATGATTAATGAGCATTCATCAATTTTTATTGAGACTCTCCCATACCCATCTTTTTTTCGATTAGATCTACATCATTATCCTTTAATAGAGGATTGGATTCACCCTGCAGGAACAAGGTAGTTTATCCCTTCGACATTATGAAGGTGGTTCCATACTCAAATGGTCCTAGTGGGAGATAACATAGGGTTAAGTATTTGTGAAATCAGTCCTCTCAGGATATAAATTCCTTGAATGGTTTCCATTGGGTTTTTTCATGGATCTAGGAACACCCAATGACCCTAGTATCCATGATTTAGGGACCTTCTTTCCAAAGCCAGGTGCTCATTGGATGGATATTTGGCCAAAAAAACATAAGGACTCCATTGGTTGAGAGGATGGGAGGTCGGGATCATCTCACCCTTTTGGGGGGAATTATTGCCTATTCCAGGACTCCCTTATAGAATTAAGTCATGTTTATAGGTTAGTGAATCCTTGGTTCATTCTGAAAGAGTGTATCTACAGGCTACCCTTGGTTTGCAGGATAGGCATAGCCATACATGAATTTGATGCTACAGAGGAAATGGAGACTTAGGGAATTTAATAAGGCACTCTGGAGTTTATCATCCTATAGGGGGGGGGATTACAGATGGATTGATGTTGGGATCAGACCCATAATATGGGCTTACTACATATCCTTAGAAGAGGATTCAAAGCACACATAGTTTAGGAAACATGGATATTATGCATGGATGTTTCCCATTTGAGGGGACATGATTGGGTGAACCCTTTTGGATGGGCCCCCATTTGAGATCGGGCCTTTAAGAAGGTGTCCTACATATCCTAGTTTGACAAAGAATTAGAGTTCTCATAGTTCAAGATGGGTTGGTTTAGTGGAAGTTGTGATCATCACAAATATATAATCCCATGTGAGTCATACTCGGTGTGAGAAACAAGAGGATGTGAGAGATCCAACCAACCACACACCTCTTCTCCCACTAATGGGAGAGGGTGGGCCTATGACGGAAGATGCCAATGTGACGGTGGGTGGGGGTGCAGAGTAATGAACCCTTTAATGTTGGATGAAATTGAGGGTCATGTGGCTCATACCTAAGAAGGATAGGGACTTACCTTAGTGGGAGTTCCCCATAACACATTCTGGGAAAGGAGAGGGATTTCACCTCTCACCAAAAGGAGGAACAAATTTGATTCCTTGGACTGATCACCTTTCATCATTGAATAGAAAAGAAAGTGATCACCCTTAATCCCTAGAATGGGGAGGTTCACGTCAGTATCCTAAGGTCAGAATCTGGGTTACCATGGGAATGTATAGTTACAAACATCCCTGGAATCCGAACGGTAGTGGGGAGAGCCATTTAGACTATTCTTATCATGGGTATGTAGACTCAAAGGGGTGCGTTGATGCACCCAATGATCTAATCATACGAGTCCAATGGATTCAGAGGAGACTTTGGACTGATGCTAAGGGACTGGTTCATAGAGGGATATAGAGGACTAAATGGTAATAGAGGGGTGAGATTGGAGCTAGAGGGAAGGACACCTGAATATGCCCTATTCTGCGTACTGTTTTCTCATGCGGGATGTGGGGAGCTCTGCATACCATAGTGGTATGCAGGTAGAGGGTTTGTCCATGTACTAAAGCAGTATGTGGGATTGGGCAGGGACCACCACATTCCATTGTGGTACACAATCTTGGATAGGGTTCTCCATGCTGATTTGGGTTCCATCCATATACTGATACAATATGTGGTGTGGGGTTGAATATGTAAGGCAATACACTATGAAGAACACCATATTGAAGGAGGGTCCTGGAACCTATCATTCATGAGGAGTTTATCCACGAGAAATGTGTGGTTCTCGATTACACCAATTATTTTTTTGGTTTTCCCCTTATTATTAAGATTTTTTATGGTTTGCAACTGAATATACCTATGGTAACATGGTTCTTGACTTGAACTTCATCAATTATTTTAAACAAAATTTGGAATCCGCTACAAATTTTTTCTTCCAACCTCTTGGGTCTCCTCCATTCCTTCTTCATCCATCCTCTTTCAATTCCTTTTGTGCTTCTTTTAGAGAGAATTGGGGATAACATATTTATGAGTATGAAAAACCATTTGTGGAAGACCATGATGCGACATCTCAATCCACATAATACTCGGACAATCCATGTTTGCGGAGGCTGTGGTTTATGATTCATGGTTCACAAAATCCTATCGATTTGAATCGTCCATGAATTGCTGAGTTCGTGAGATGGTATGTGAATGGATTTCTTACACTTGATTCTACTAACGATGTGGTTTGAGGGTTCCTGGGTTCAATTTCCATCACTCCACAAGCCAATGCCTCATGAGTCCTTCCACGTAATGGCAGTTTTCAGTTCATGCATTCTGAGAACCCTTCCCGGTGATGGAACACGGGTCACTTAAAACTCTTTGAGAAATTAATTTTTTTTCAAATTTCTTATGAATTTTGAAACTCAATTTGCATCCATTAACTTTAAGATAATTGTAGTAAATCTTTATTCCATATTCAAAGTGATTGTGGGATTATTTTCTTCCATTTGCAATTTTTTCAGGACCCTACAAATTCCCCCATCGGAATGGGGTCCGTTTCAAATGAAGAGGAGACTATTCCGATGTAGAAGCGGTCTTGAAGTGAAGTGTTTTGCGTTAGAACAAATAATTCTGGTATGATGTGACTAAACCTAAATATAGGGTCCTAAGTCATTTTTCTTTTACCATTTCTCATGGAGAAATGTGATCACGACTATCCCTCAACTTTCTCTACATCCATATACCGTTCCTATTGGGAAATTCATATTCATGAACCGCTTTGTAAGTGATGCAAACTAAAATATTCACAATGGATTCTACCCATGAACCGCATTTTGGGTTTCAAAAACAACATTGTGGAATTTAAAACTAAAATATGGAACTCCATGTAGGATAATGATATGTAGTTTGCGCCTCCCTCACACCGAACATAAACCATAGAACTAAACATTAAGCTTTAATAATCCAAACATAAACTTTTAAACTAAAACCTTGAATATCAGCATAGAGAGGCCTATGTTTATGGTTTCTTCTTTTCGTGAACCCTTATGTTTTTTATCCAATGCTCTATGGGCAAGTGCCTCATGGGTCTCCCGCATACTTTGGTTTTATGCAATATAATGTTTCCTCATACCACGGAAGTATGTGGGGATTCCTTCTGCATATCGTGCAGTATGAGGGTAATGAATGCCACATACCATTTGTGGTAGCAATATGTAGATCCCAATAAAAACACTATTTTAAGTCCTTTAGCCATATTTTTTTCCTTTATCCAATAATCTTTTCATTGGATTTATTTTTTTGTGCTTTTGGATCTTTCTGTATAGGCTGAAATGGATCTTTCACAGGCTTTGAAGAAATAAACCAAGATGAGGGAAACCATGGTTGAGGATTGTGAGGACCATATTCGATACTACATTGTTCCTAATGAAATATTCTACAAATATCTTCTTACTCTAGAGGTCCTAGATTACAAACTATCTGTGCAATAACTGATTTATGGATTTGGTCTTCCGGATAACATTATGTTTCCATTGGATGACCCTAATACTCCTTTCATTCTCCTAGAAGAACCATAAGGTCATGATCGGGAAAATTTTTCCCCGATAGTAGAATTCATATCTACTCTGATTTAGGAGAATGTGTTCACATTAGAAGGCCCGTTGTAGACTCAGGGTGATCGCATATGTCACAAAACTACCTTGTGTCTAGTTGCTTAGGAGTACCCATCAATTATCAACCTTTCCCGAGATAACCCTATCGGTGGGTGGGGAACCAAATGGGACCTGCAAACTGGAGGATGATTCTTTGATAAATGGGCCTAGGAATTTTGGGTACAAAAAACCTTTTTAGATTCCCCCAACCAGTTGGAGGTAGTGAACTTATATCAGGCATCCTCAATTTCTCAGTTCACAACTTTCTCTCCAAGAAAAATCCTTCCTGAGGTGTTGAACTGCTAGTGTTGAAGTACCAAAACCTTCTATTTGTCACATTGGGAGGAGGTAATCTTCTTATGGTACATCCAAAATCTTGGTGGGCACCTCATCCGTAGAGATATGTTTGATGAGTTTCTTTTAGCAACTAATACTTGGGATGATACTGACCATGTGTCCCCATTGGAATGGTGCCTACTGGTCATGGAATAGGGATTACTTGATCACCCCTCTTGGATCACTATCTTATCCCATTTGGGGCTTATATGGGGTCATTTATGAAGGTGAATGGGACTAGGCCAAGAGCTCTCTGCAGTCAAACTCATCCATACTATCACTCTCAACATATTATAGGGTTATATTGCGCTACCCTCTAAGTAGGACTATATACTTCTTAGGGATATGAGCTTCAAATGGATGTTCCACCTAGGATTATATTAAAATGCTTATTTTCCATGTTTTTGTGTAAATGGATCTTCCCATCCCATTATGTATATACTGAGGTCAGGTCTTGCACTCTAATGATGAAGGTTGTGCTGGAAGAGGGTCGACTCATTAATCTGGCCATTCTTACTCTTTCCTGACTTTACAAGTTGTTGTGGAAGATACAAGAAGGAAAACCTCCACATTATCTCAGTGGACCATCTCAATTCTTTTATTGGTGGATAGAAGAACACTTACCTTATTATGAATATCTACACACTATGAGGGTTGCTCGCTCTTACTTTCAACCTTCCGTTCTCACATTTCCATTGTTCACCCATAACTCTAATCATTAGTGATGCAGTTAAGATACTGAATGATGCTTCTTGCTTCTCATTTTTCCCACACCCTACCCATCATGGGTTATTAAAGGGTGATAAGGGAGGTTATTCAATGGATCACTCATACATTATCACGCTTCAGGATAGGATGCTCACTGCTTTCTTGGATCGAGTGACCATTTCTGAGACATACCTCTATTGCCGGTTTTCCAGGCAATTTGGGTGGCTTCAACAAATTGCGCTTATTCATTCCATTCAGTTAAGGGGTGAATTTTATACCGTAATTATCCACTAGTTATGGATTATGATGATCTGGGAAAGTGACACAATGAAGGTTATCAACCCCAATACATCGTGACCCACTTTTCTATCACTAGAATATGCCCAACTGTGGGTGGTCTGTTACCCTGAGAGAGTGTTAAGAAGACTAGTTTGATGGATATAGAAGCCTCTAACCATCCTTCACACCATATTTAACCCAAAAAAATTCCATATATTCCTTCTCCTGTGAGGAGTGTGATGGCTACATATTCTATTCCTGTACCTACAACATCCATGATGGCGACACCATCTGTTCTTGACCCTATTGTGAGAAGACACTCGATCCGCTGTCAGATGTGTCTGGAAGGGGCTTTATCGGTGCATTCTATCTTAGTGAGGAGTGATTAAGACTACTCCTATCATATGGATACTTCCCATGACCCTAATGATGATGGCCCCATTAGAGTGTCACTAGATACCCTAGAAGTCACGGCGAGTCCGACGCATCCAGCTCTAATGGTTGAACTGATGGTAAGAAGAGGCCCCCATCTTGGGTAACCTATCTTAGGTCCCTTCCTACTCCTATAATGAAATTTACTTCCTATATACCAATTTTATTGGGGGAGGACCAAGGCCTTGGTGGTGCAGTGAGGCATTAGGCAGTGCGAAAACAGACATGGTGTCAGTTATATGCCCTTTCCGCGGAAACACCTCTAGATATCTTTAATGAAAATACTGAAAACTTTAGATGGTTATATAATTAGTTGGGTTCTAGTGTATTTGATTATCAGAATCTATAACTTTTATCTACCAGATTTTCATAGCCTGGGAATACCTCGCTTATTGTGAGGATAAAATTTCCATGTTCAATTAATCCTATCATCTGGTAATGACCTTACAATATTTTTTGAAGGAACTCGATCACCTAATGGATGAAGAGGTGAAGGCTCATTATTTTGTGATTTACAAAAAGGAATAGCTATGTAAATGCAAGGACCACCTGGAAAGGTTGAAGTCTCAACAAGCCTCTTTGGGTTCCAATTATGAAGCTACCTTGGAGAAAGGGTGGGACCTCAAAGTCATTATAGAACGCATGTGCCTGATGGTCAAGGTTGAAGAGAATAAGAGATCTTCTTTAGAGAAAACTCTTGATGGCCCGTGGTAGTCACTTTACATTTTTCTAGAAAGGGCGAGATGAGAGTTATTGTGAATTTCCCCAAATCATTATGTGTACTCATTTTCTTCTGACACTATAGAGAGACTCTGAACTAGAGATGTTCATCTATTTTTTTGAACTCAATGAAACTAAGTTGCCTCCAAATATTTCTTCCTTTCCTTTTATTGTAATTAAAATTAATCATGATCAATAATATAAACATCATTTTTATCAGGTATTAATTTTAAACCGTGATTCCAAACCAATAAATTGAAATAATTGTATTGGGATGTAATTTTTGAATGATTAACAAGACTTAGCGATCATAGTTATACTATTGATGGGGTTTCAAAGAAAAACTCCTGAAATTTTGTGTCTTTTTCATTATCACACTAATTCTTTCCAAAGTATGTTTGATACAGGCTTAGCGAGTATAACTAGTCTTATTCTCAAGCCTCCCTTTGCGGGTTTTAGACCTAACAAGCTTTGTGAGATTTGAAAATGTTTGAGGCTTATGAGCCAATTTAGGCATAAGAAGGTAGGATAGGACTCTACTAAGGATGAATTTTCCTTTTATTTATGGATGTATTGTAGGAAAAATATGCAGAGCCACCATGGATTGATGTTCATAGTCAAACACAGGTGTCCAAAGGACACTGGACTTCTATCTCTAATGGCCTTGGAGGATTTACAAAACATGGAATTCGTTTTGGGGTTTGGGGGCCATAGTTGGTGGCCTATATGAGGGATGATGTTCAAAAGTATTATGGAAATTCGTATAGTCTATGGATGGGAAACTACTCCCACATGATTCTTACTTGAGTAAGGGAGAGGTGGTGAATGGTTAGTTAAATTAAAAATCTTTTTCGTGTCTGGGTATTTGAAAAGGGGAGGATATGTAAGCCGTTATCCAAAGGGGTTCCCCAAATCCAAGGTGTGAGACAGGACATAAATGTCATAAGAGAATACAGAAACTAGAAAGGACTCTCTTTAGGACAATTTTTCCTTCGATTTATGGCCATCTTGTAGGAATCATATGTAGAGTCACCATGGCATGACGTGCACAGTCAAACAAAGGTTTTCGCAGGACACTGGCCTTCCATATCTGATAGAAATGAAGTATCATGGATATTGGGACCTTTCTAGAACTAACATATAACATTTAAAAAGGGGTGCACCTAATCATAAATTGGGGATTTCTTTTGTATGAACATTTCTGGGAAACCCAGATACATATGGGGGAATTTGTGTTTCATACGCGGATCAAATTCACACATACAGATAAGGTGTCTTTATTTTACATAATCCTCAAGAAGGACTATAGGTGAATCGGGCTAGAATTTTTTGATATGTCTAGGATGTGGGTGGGAAATAGAATGTAAATAATGAATTAGATCAATCTTGAATCACGAGGGATGTTATGAGACAATGGATCCATCAATATTACTAAGATAGTATATGACTCTCATGGGGCCAAATTTTTCCTTTATTGATGGTCATCTTGTAGAAATCATATATAGAGCCACTGGGGCATGATGTGTATTGTCAAAAAAATGTATCTGCATGACACTGGACTACCATCTATGATGGGAATGAAAGATTATAGTGAATCCAGATTACTCAAAGCACAAAGTTTGAGGTATGGAAGGAGTGTATCTAGATACATTAGAAACATTCAGGCTTCAATTCACTCATTAGATTAGGTATCCCTACATAGATATGACTCATATGTTAGGAGATGCATTCATCACATATTTGGAGTACCCTATAGTTTAACATCATATGGCCAGTACACATGGTTCTTTATGGGAAAGGGAACCGTAATATGCCTTTTAGGGTCATGCTGCTAGAACCAAAACTCCTGGACTGATTTTCCATGATGTCATGGTGGATCCCCCACAGAGGTCCCTAAGCTCACATGAGCTATGCTCATTCTAAGAAACAAGGGGTTATGAGGATTCCATATCACTAATTAAGAATAGAAAAATCAATTTCAGAGAGCATTTTATGCTTAATCAATGTTATGTATTTTAACGTCATGAAACCGAGACACTTTTTTCCTTAAAGTTTAGCATCGTGTGGTGATGAAGTCATGTTGTGCAGTTTAAAGTCATATAATGAGGACATTATACTGTGGAGTTTAGAGTCATTCAACAAGGAAATTTCTACTTTCACAAAGACCACAAATATATTTGATTTAATTGTGGTCGGGATATTTTATAATTCCTTAGACATGAGTTATTATAGAATGTGTAAACCATATTCCTAGGGGTAAACTTGGATAAATACGAATGACTTGGAGATTTGAATCCATTGGGCATGCCGAGATAGGAGATAACTCTCATGAGGATGAATTTTCCTTTGGTTTATGGTCATTTTGTAGGCAACATATACAAAGCTACTAGGGCATGATGTGCATAGTCAAACAAAGGTGTACACATGACATTATCCTTCCATCTATGATGGCCATGGACATTTATGGGGACCCATGATTTCTCGAAGTATGGAGTTTAAAAAATAGTAAATATATGTCGGGGAATATATGAAATATCTAGACTGTAATTAGTCATGAAATACTGAATCTTCCACATAGATCTGACTCATATGTGGGAGGGAGGAGTGATATTTTGACTCCTTATGAGTGTCAGAATCCAATCTTGGAATGTCCACCATCTCATTAAAATTGTTGTGCCGGAAATTGAGGGCATTTTTGGGATCTCCTATTATTGAGAATCGATCTAAACATGACTCTTGAGGAACCTTGAATTTTAATGTCATGTCATTAGGAACTTTCATAGATTCCCCTATACAATTATGAATTATTCATGGAGGAAGGTTAATTTTCTTTTTTTATTGGTGGCTAGGATCGGATGCCAAATATGAGCATCACTACATATCCTACAAGGGAAATAATCAAGCCATACATCGTTATGAATATTCCCAAAAAAGTTTTGGTCCATGTATAGGGACACAATAGAGAATTTGTTTTTGTTTGTGACTAGGACCGAATGTTAAATTCGTGCATCACTTCATATCTTTCAAGGGATGGAATCAAGACATACATAGTTCTGAATGTTACCTATACTACTCTAGCTCAGACATAGGAGTAGGGGCATTTTGTTTTCATCCGCTATGGTTTCCAGGTCTACAATATTCCTCTATAGTTTGTTTACATAAGGTAATCCATACCACCGATCCTAAGATCACGTGAGTTATACTCGATGTGAGAAACAATAAGTGAAAAGGATTTCCCTTGTAAACATGGGGAGATAGAGGATATGATAGGGGCATTTGTTTGTGGGGTCTGGGCCAAGATACAGGGTCGAGGCATCACTACGTATCCCACTGATGAATGTGAGTCAATAATTATGTATTTCATTGAGGGATTGTGCAGTTTCTCATTAGGTGATTAGAATGATTTATGTTATGTGGTTTAACATATTACAGATAGGATGCTATGTTGTACAGTTTAGAGTCATTTAATGAGGAAATTAGAATCCCAGTTCAATGTCACATTACAGGGACTAATACCATACCATTTAACATCATGTGGTTAGGATGATGACTCATAGTTTAGGGTCATAAACATTGTACCACGGGAGTCTCTGTTACATGAAGTACTTATTTAGAAACATTTCATTGATGGGAGTCATGATGAGCTGTCCATCCATTGATATCAAGGAATATGATTCATTGGAATGGAACCTATGTATGAAATATTGTCCCTCCCACTTTAGATCAAGATTTGGGGGATTCTTCTTGAGTATCATCAAGATTCTGAGGAACAACACCATATATCCTTTGAGGAAAGACTGAAGGAGAACCTATTTGTTAAAGCCTTATTCAAACCACTTTTCATAGACATCCAAATGGTGAAAAGTGTGCAACATTTTCTCATCTATCTAATCCAACTCATCAAAACATCTATGGTATTTTTCATCCATGGATATTTGATCACAAATTTACACACAGAGTGATGAAACTTGAATTTCAATAAGAAAAACTGCCTCTTCGTCAAATACTAGTGAGTACAGGGTTTCCTGGGTGGTAGTGGAGGTCATGGTTCGATAATCCCATAAATAATGAGGGATCTTGTCTGGAAATGGTTTCTTATTCCTATATACCATCTTTTGAAGTATATTCGATAGAGTCTTGTTGAAATCCTCTGTCTTCCCATTTTCCACTGCATGGTAGTGGGATGAACAACTAGCTTTGATTCTGTATTTCTAGTATAACTTTTCCAACTCAGTAGAGTTGAAGTTAGCACCATTTTCTGTCAGTATTTTTTGAGGGACACCAAATTTAGTAATGATGTTTTCCTTCTTTATGATAATAATTATTTTTTCCTTGACCTTTTTAAGGTGCATGGATTTAGACCTTTTGGAAAAGAATTCGTTTTCTGCGAGAATGAACTTGAATTGTATGGTTGTGGTGGGGGGATATGGTCCCACTACATCCATCCCCATATGGAAAATGGCCATGAGTACTTAGTTGTGTAATGTAGCTCCAGGGGATGGTGAGTAAAATTAGCATGAACATGGAAGGAATGCCACTTCTTGTTGAATATGGAATAAACCTATATCATAGTGGGCCAATAGTATCCAGGCCTTGAAATTTGATGGGAGAGATTGGTTTCCAATTGGTTCACTCTACATGCTCTGGTGTACACTTCTTTCATGACGGTAGAGGTTTCTTATCCATCAATGAACCTGTAAAGGACTCTATCAAGGCCTCGATTGTAGAGAACCTTTTCTTGTATTATGCTATTTTACAAGAAAAAGTTGACTTCCCATCTTTGGATATGTTCTCTTCTAGCCGTATGAAGTGTTAGTTTCCCCCTCTAGAAGTAATTTGCAATGGGAGTCAGCCAGCCCGTGGTATGACCATAAGGCCTAGAAATGGGGATAATCTCAAAGATTTAATATGTATTTTCTCTAAATAAATTTCAAGACCACTTGATGGTGCTCAATTCAAATAACTATTTTATCCAGGTATGGATCATCCAGGGCTGTGGCTGCATTTTCTAATGCATCGCCTTAAGCATTTTGCGACTGGGGGAGATAGGTCAGCATTGGTTCTGATGGGAATTCTGCCATCAGTTCTTGAATATGGTTCATCAAGGGGGGAAATACTTCTTTCTTGATGTCATAGTCACCATTGACCTACTTTATGACTAGCTATGAATCGACTTTTATCTTCAGGTGTTCGGACCATGCATGAAGTTCAAGTTCTAGGCCTATAATAGGGGCATGGTATTCTACTTTGATATTTGAGAATCCCTATGGAAGTAGGGAGGGGTAAGGAAAGATGGAATTCCTGAGGGATATTAGTATAAATCCAAGCTGTACTTTTTTGTGATTGAGATCCTAAATCCTTTTCCCCATCAAAATTATAGAATAAACATTGGATTACGTTTCCCATGGCTGGGGGCCATCTAGGATAGAGAACACTTCTTCATTCAGATGTTCAATATCTAATAGGGTTGTTTCTTCCACATGATGCTCTTCCATGAAGTATTCTAATTCCTACACTATGATGTTATTTCAGGGCATGTACCATATGTCAAAATGTTGTTGGATGACTACCCACCATGATTGGCATCCAATTAGCATGGGACAGTTGATAATTTATTTGATTGGGTTGTAGCGGGAGACCAGATGGACGTCGTGGTGATGAAATAATTCCTGAGTTACTGATTTATAGAGATTAAGGCAAGGAAATTATTTTTGATTCTTGAATATTGAGTCTCATAATCGATCACTGTTCAACTGAGGTAATAGAGACTATTCTCACCACCTATGTCAATCTTCTGTGTGAGGAAAGTTCCTAATGATAGTTTCAAGGTGGTTACATACAAAATGAGTGGTCTCCACTCAATTAGAGACATCATAACCAATGGTAATATGTGATATCTTTGGAGATTTTTGAACAAATCTTGGAAATAATTATCCCAATCATACTCAACCCCTTTCATCATTAACATGGTGAAGGGAAAACATTTACCCAGAAGGTTGGATATAAAGTGCCGAATGTAGTGCAGGTGCCCATAGAGACCCCTCAAATCAGTGATATTATGAGGTGGAGACATGTGAAGGGTGTATTTTGTCTTCTAAGGTCTGACTTCAATGCTGCAATGGAATACAAAGAATCCTAGGAATTTCCCAGAGGTAACACCAAAGGAACAGTTTAGAGGATTCATATTTAAAATGTGCTGTCGTAGTTTATTGAAGACAATTTCAAGATCTATTAGGTGGTTTGAGCGGTGTCTTGATTTAAACACTAGATCTTTTACATAACACTCGATGAATTTTCCAAGGGCTTGAAGATGCGATGCATGGCATGCTGATACATAGAGCTTACATTTTTTATACTGAAGGGAATCACCCTATAATAGAACACTCTCTAAGGGGACCTGAAAGCAGAAGCTTCTTCATCTCCATGGTCCATTTGGATCTGGTTGTATCCAGAATAGCCATCCATTAATGATAGGTCCATATATCTGGAAGATTCATTGATAAAAAATTTTGTGACCAGGATCAGAAAATCATCTTTTAGGTAGTTCCGATTGAGTTCCATGAAGTAAATAAAGACTCTAAAGTATCCATTCATCGTTTTGATAAGGACAATGTTTGCAAACCAGATCAGATATTAGACTTATAGATAAAGTTATCTTTGATTATAATGTCAAATTCATCCACTATTTTGGTAGAATGCATCATGTGGGTTCTTTTGGATTTTTTCTTATAGCCATTATGGTCTTCCGGCAGACCCAGATGATGAGTGGCCACCTTAGAATCATGGCCTGGAATTTCTATGTATTTCCTGGAAAACACATCTCGATTATTTTTTAAGAAGGTGGTATATTCCTCTTGCTCCTCAAAAGTCATGTCCATACTAATCAGAGTGGGGTGCGGGTCATCTTCAGTGCCGAGGTTTATCTCCCTATGTTCATTGATTCTTGTAGAGACACCTTTCTAGAATACGGTAGGGGAATCTTTGAGGTCTTCTTCATCTTCTTCTTATTCATCATCATCTTCATCATCATCTACCTCTTCTGATGGAGAGAGGATTCTCAAGATGAACTCTCTAATGTTGGGAGAGAAATCATCTTTTGCCTTAGTGAGTAAGGCATGAACGGTTTGGGGTCTTGAGGATGGGCAATGAACATCTTCATTTGGGGCTTCCATGATGTTATATGAGTCAGCCCTCTCCTCATCATCTTTGGACCAGGCAGCCATGATGGGAATCATACTGGTGATTGTCTCTCTATCTGAGATTGAAATTATGAATTCAACTTGGTTGATGGTTAATATATACTCTTCCCCAAGCTGTTGGAAGGGATCAACAGGATCCACTTCCAATCCATTCGGGCTAGTGATCCAATCAACATTTTCAACTGAAGACCACTTCTCCTTCAGTTCATAGAACCCTGCATCTATGTAATGTGACACACAGGATTTGAACAAGGATTTATCAGTGTGTAATGTACCATTTTTCCCATTAGCGCAATATTTGATACAATGATGGTATGATGATGGAATCACAGCATGCTAATGCTGCCAGGGCCTCCCTAATAGGACATTAAACACCAAAATTTTCTACACTACTAGAAACTTAGAACCATACATGAGATCTCCAATCACATTTTAAAGTTTGATTCATCCTAATGGATTCTTATTGCTTTTTTCATATCCTAGCAGAGTCATGGTGAAGGGTGTTATACTTTCCACATCATAACCTGACTGAAAAAGCATTCCCAGTGGGAGGAGGTTGACTCCAGATCCATTGTTGATGAAAATTATTTGAACATCAAATCCATTTATCTTTTCAGATACATATAAGTGTTTGATGTGACCTTGCATGATGATGTCTTCATCCTTGTCTGTAAAGAAGATAACGGCGTGGAATTATTCGGGATCGGTCTTAGTCTGATAGAATTCAGACACTGTTACTTTGACCATGAATTCCTGGGGACTTAGTAATGCCTTGATAAGTGCCTCCCTATGGTCTGCAGACATACTCAAGGCATCTAAGATTGATAGATTCACTGGTACTGAGACTAGCTATTTCAGAACATCATATTTCGGCTCTAAAGTTTGGCACTTCTCTGATTGAGGATGCTCTTTCATAGACACTTTAGGGGAATGATATTTGAACATAGATGGCCTGGTCTCTGTGAGAATAGATTGTTTCACTGTGTTACTTTTCGAGTTTGGGTGATAGGATATCTATTCTTCCTCCGATAGATACTCCAAGATGACTGGGCTTGGATTTCTTCTGTTGGGGGTGGACGAACATTCATGTCCCAATGTGTTTTTCAGAGGGTCCTTGTAGAAGTTTCCTCAATGTAAATGGTTTGAGTTAAGGCATGGATGGGAATTTTACTCCTTACATGATCATTCCTTCCAAGAAACTATTGGCCTTTGCAGCCTCATCCTCTGGCCCTCCGGTTGGACACAAGGAATTCAGGTTTGCGGAAACAGTATCCATTAGAGAATGGGTCCATCAGGTGAATGAAATTAATGAATCCGAAGATCAGTTCTTGATCCGACAATGTTTCTGCACCACACTCTTCTTATGATGGTTCCTTTTTATGGGGTGCTTCCCGTTGTCCCATTTGGTGGGGTGGTGTCTGTTGTCCCGTTTAGTGGGGTGGTTACTATTGTCCGGTTTGGAAAGGCGGTGCCCGTTGTCCCATTTGATAGGGAGGTTCCCATTTTCCTATTTGGTGGGGCATTTCCCGTTGTCCCATGTCTACTGGCATGAATTCTGAAAGTGTCAAGATTGGATTTTTCTTTAGGTCCAACTTATCTTCTTGCTCCTGATTTCATCTATTCTGGCCCTCAGAGGGATGACAGGTTGAGGATGATGGATGTGTTGCATCAGGAGCTATTGGGGGCATGATTGGTTTCTTTAACTATGCTTGAAGAATTCCAGGAGCTCGGTTGACTATTTTTTGAGTAATACAACTTTCAAAACTTTCCCTTTTTTTCTGGTGACTACTTTAAATTCCTTTTCCTCTCTTGGGTCTAAGGTGGAGACATACTGCACTTGTGTTGGCGGTAGAACCAAATTGACTTTACCAAAATAAACCATATTTTGCAGGAGATCCTTGAAGAAGAATCACCCTTGGATGGTGTTTCATAGTATCCAGTAATAGGTACAATAATTTGGATGGTCGCCGAAACCCACTTAATCGGGTCATTTTGGCCCTAGTCACCGGGGCAAGTTAAAATTCATGGTGGTTATGAAGTATCCAGAGAATTGGTCATCTCAGAATCAGTAGAATTTATTTCTTCAGTCCTCGAACAGATTTATTTTATCACCCCTTCACTCGTCTTTCTAGTGTGGGGGTGTATGTTGGCGTCTAGGGGGTCCCACATGGTTTGGTGGAGGCCTCTCCACTCGAGTTGATTCCAGGGGTGGCTTAAGCGTGAAAAAATCCACTTCATATTTTCTCATTATTTTATCTTGGGTATATGAAACCACTCAAGACTTGAGATTAGTCTACTGTAATGAGTCTTCTATCCTTTAGAAAATGGTAGTGAAATCTCATAACCCCCTTGTGTACTTCACAGGGATAAGAGGTGTTCATAATTCAACACAAAGGTTGTCAATTCAATTAGCATGCATTTCATCCAGGGGGAGCGGCTGGTTCAGGGAATATGTCAGGACTTTCAATATGGAAATGATTCCTGAAATAGTTTAATTCTCTTGATGCGTGTAGTTCATGAGATTGATGACCATTGTCTTAGGTAGTGTTGAATTGAACTGAAAGAGAAACTATCACCATAGGTCCTCCCAACCTATAATTGAGTTAGCTAACAAGATGGTATACCATATGAACTCTAAACCCTGGATGGTTCGCATGAATCACCTATGTTTTACTACTTCTTGCTGCTCCAGAGTACCAATCATGGGAGCCTAGTAAGAGGCATAGTGCATTAGATATAGTTCTGGGTCTCCCAAGCCATTGAACACTGGGAATACGGGGTTTCCAAATTTTGGAAGTGGTGGAACATTACTCACCCAATCAGGGCATGGTTTTCACTTGTGTTGTACCGGAGCGTGATACCCTTCCTTGGATTTTAGTTGAGCTGTTAGTTTCTCGATGGTATTCAAGATACCTTGATACATATCATGCTGGACTTGATCTTGTGTGGGAGCAGTAGGGGCCGACGCTGGACGTGCCAGTGCTACTAGAATTTGGGGTGGATACCCTACCCGGGGCCCCCTTATATGGGGTCCCTTGAATATACTATGGTTTCTTTCCTAGTGGAGGGTAGTCTTGATTTCCCTCATAGGGAAGATTTAAGTAGGTTGATGGTCCCATTTATTTTTTGGATGGGTATCCAAGATTGACTTTGTTTGACGGGATGAGTTCCTGTGGTAGGAGAACCTCTTCTAGGAACACCTATTGACATTCTGTAGGGGGAACACATCAGGAAAGATATCTTCCTCGATGCAGATTGACATTAATTCACCTGAGCTATTTCATTTCTCCACCCTTCTTGGTGAATATTTCCTCAAGACTGAGGGACATATTCTTAGGGGGAGGATGAGGTGGGTCATATATGACCTGGTATTTATCCTTTTCCTTGTTGGGGTTTCACAAGGGAGGTAATGATGAATTAAATAAGGGGGTGCCCAAATTTTTTACAACTTTCTGTTTGTTGTTATGAACACCATTAGGCTCAGTGTGGGATGCATTCGAGAGGTAACCATATTCCCTTGTGTCCTCCCCCTTTGTTTAATTTCCTATCAGATCAGTGGGGTTAAATTTACTATGTTCACTGATGCATACTACATTGGGGGTGGTGTACCCAGTGACGAATGGTAGGAATGAATTCTGGGCCCTTTGTTGGACTCCTCCTTCCATTCTGCGGTATTCTTCAGGTTTCTTGGAAACAATTTACCCAAAGGAATCCCTAATCTAACCTCATAATGTGTCTTCATATCAAAGGGTAAGAAGCACAAGATGGGGTGGAACTAGTGGCCTCTCTACTCATTGTTATTCCAATATGGGAGAAGAAACATGTTCACTTTGCAGGAAATTGAGGTAAAAATTACCACAATCACGTGGGTTGGGGCTGTTCTCATGCTGCGGAAGCATCCACCACTATTTCCACCATTTTTATTTCACACAATCCCATTCAGGTGTGAGTTGAGTATGGAGCTAGACCCGTACAAGATTAATGGGCTTTTTAAGACAAGATAACTACTTGTTGGTTTGCTTCCATTAGGTGGGAATCATGTTTATTGTTCTCAGTTTCCTGGATTAGATGATTTTTTATGGCTTGATCTCATCAGACCTGATGCTCTTGATACTTACTTCAATCCAGTTTTTGTTTAGTATTCCATATTTCTTAAGCAGGGATTTCATTATATTGCAGCCTTTGTGTAATGGCATTGCAAGATTTCATTTCCAATGAGGCCTTCTAGATGGGACATGTGGTGAAGTGTAGATCTCCATGTTCTCCCCATCCCAAAATATGAACTCCAAATTGGGAATCACAATGAGTAAAAACAACTTGTGTCGTTCTTAGAGGCAAGCTAGCTCAATGCTTTTCTTTTTTCCTTTCTGATCATGGTTGTCGTGCAAACTGGAGGGCTTCCAGGTCGATTTGACAATGAAGCTCTCCAAATATTTTTGCATAGTCTGCATACCCTTAATAGGTCTAAAAATTTAGTTGGCAAAGAGACGTCTATATATTGAGGTGAATTTCATGCATACATTCTTCAGACAGTTCCCTTGGTATGTCGAATTGAGAAGTGGTCATAGGACAATACATCACTAATATATTTTACTTATCTAGTTGTCTTCTCACAAGCAACAAATATTTCTATTGTTCTTCTGGGTACTCCTCTACTGGATATGCCTTGCTTTACTGCTTCTTAATAATTTGGTTCTAAGAAGCCAAGCTGGTGGGAGCCACAATGACATGCGAACAATGCGGGGGTGGCTCAGAAGATGAGCATGGCCCTTGAACATCCTCTGGTTGAGAAAGGATATCACTCATCATAGACGGAGTGTATGATATGTCAGACTCCATATTTTCGAGTGCCTCATCATAGGAGGGATTTCTCACATTTGTATCGGTATGGGGGATTCTTGCTAGTATGAATTCGGATTGTGGAGAGGACCTTCACGATCGGTGCTGAAATGTCGAGGGATACCATTATAACTTGATGCCTGACTATGGGGAGTGTCTCTATGACTTATACCATTGGGAGGACCTTCAGGGTGGGATATGGAGAGGGGAGGACCTTCTTGCTACTTGGCGTCACTGAGGGGAGGACCATCTTGATGACTTCTATGATGGAGAGTACAACTATCACAACTTGGCATCTAGATACATGGAGAATTTCTGCACTATACATCATGGGGAGGGCCTTCAGGATGTACTGCAATGAGGGGAGGAGCTTCCTATTTCTTGATGTTACTATGTGGATGACCTTCATAGAAACTTCCATTACAGGGAGGGCCTTTGGAATGTCTGTCATCATGGAGAGGACTACCATCATGACTCGAAATTCGACAACATGGAGAAGTATATTTTTAGCATATACCCTAGGGAAGACCATCATGGAGGATGATAGTAATGGGGGAACTTCTTTTTGTTTGATATTTAGGTTAAGGGGAGGGATCCCTAGAAATGAATTAGGAGATAGACTCTAATGAACAATCATTCCTGGCCTACAGATTAATCCCTCATGGGTGCCATGGGGAGGACCTTCAGAGATGTTGGTAGCAACATTACTAGGAGGTCCTTTGCAACTACTACTGAAACTTCCAATATTTGGTAATGGACTAATAGGGTCTCAAGGATTTATTGAAATATGTTCGAGGGAATCATGAAATCCAGCTTCCAGCAAAGCAGGATCATGTATGTGATATTCATTTTATTATTTCCTTTTGCGTAATTCATTTTTGGGTGCTCTCTTGTAGGTAACTGGGGCCATTTTCTATTAGTAACAACCTTCATATATGGGCCAATTATCTTGTTTGGGTCTCATGATACTGCTGAGATATGTCGGTAGAAATATTGTGTTTTGGTAGGGATATATACCTACCATGGAGCAACCACCACATTAGACCGACATCCCCTAATTGGAATAGGTATTTGTTCCCAATATGGTTGTCCGTGTATCGAGGGATATTGTCATCGACCCTCTTGGACTGGATCAGGGAAGCATAACTGATTTAGAGTGACTAACCTAGCTTTCAAGTAAGACAGTCCATTAGAGGAAACCAGGTGATGGTCCTAGTTAATTTTCTTCTCCTCCGATTCAATGATATATTGGCTTGTTTGAGGATATGGTCTGGAATCGACGTGCGATCTTCCATCATTGAAAGGATTTACTGAGATAAATCTTCAGTTGGAATAGGTATGAAGGACCATTATGATGTTAGAGTATGGGGTTGTGCCTACTACAGTCCTTTATAAGTTACCATTAGATACCGAGAGTTCTCCTGTGATGTGATAGAGGAATGAGTCTTCCACCGATTGTCTTCTCCGATTGACACCATATCTAACTAGTGGGATTCATATTCCTGAGCGGGAATTTTCATCTGCTCACTTATAGCTATATTTGTCTCAAGGGCTTTGTATATATCTATGTGAATTTGAATATGCTCATATTTTATTACCTCCCTATTTTGATTGAAGTCATGATACGCATCAACAGGTATTAGTGCTTACCTGTAACAAGTTTCCATCCTATTGGAATGATGGGCTTGATATGCATCAACAAGTAATTGTGCCTTCCTATAGAATGTTTCCGTCTTATTTGGATGATGGGGTTGATATACATTAGTATGTATTTGTGCCTACCTATAACTAGTTTCCATACTATTTGGATGACATGCTTCTTTTGCATCAGTAGATATCTACATCTATCTGTAGTTTTCCACTCTCTTTTCATAGTGGGACCAGAAAGCACTAGTAGGAACGTGTACGTTCTTGTATTATGCCACCCTATTTCTGTGGTGGGATTGAGTGGAAGGGGTAGAGTTGTATGTATTCCCATTTAATTCCATTGTGTTTTTATAGTAGAGTTTCTCTTTAGGAACTAGGGTGATATTCTATTTCTGATTACATATTTTCATCCCTCGGTAGGTAGCCTGAGGGCCCCAGGTCTTCTGGACTTTATCATTTTCCCTCGGCATAATATCCTCTTCCGAGTGAGGAGACTTGGTAGCCTAACATTGGTGTACAGTCTCTTTATCAGGGTTCTGGGAGTAGGACCCCTGTGTAGTTGAGATGAAGTTGTCAACATCGACTTCATCTGCTTACCTAAGATAAGAGAGGTACTTGTGGTAACATTCCGGGGATTGGATCCTGAAATGGTTCAAGACAACCACTGGGGCCACCTTGTGCTGGGGTGCCAGCAACGACGGAGGAGTTGACTGGAGATATTTTTTATACTGGAGGGCTTGTCCCTAAGCCTCCACTGTGGGGAGAGTACCATTTAGTTGGTACTCTTTGAGCAACATGTTGGATACCCATCTTTGAAGATGTTGGGTAGGCGAAGGGCTCCAGCTCTTCACTGGGACTCCGGCTGCCTAAAGGATCACTGAGGCACGTGTCTGCACTGGTTTTCGAGATTCCATTTTGATAGAATACGTGGAAACTAGATTTAGAAAGCATAGAATTAGGGAAGAGTCCCTAAGTTATTCATTGAAGATATATATACAACAACGTCCTGGTATTTTGGTAAGGAATAGATTATGTGGATCTTTCATGAAATACATCCATGTCTGGATACGAGCAGGTAGAGGCAGCTCTGACATAGATGTATCTAGGGGTAAAACTCGAAAACACCGCTTTGAGCTAGACTCTAATGGGAACTGGTGCACAAAAATAGGCCTTGTTGTACTCTTGTTTATGAAAATCCTGGTGGATAGGCTTAGGATAATTCAAACTTTCTTTACAATCCATTATGAAGGATTGAAATGTAAATAATTCCTCAAAGAAACCATATTTGTGAATATGGGATTATCCATTTATAGGATCTCAATAATTTTTCTAAGTATTTTATTAAGATAATATTATACAATAGGATTCATAACCTAATATAGTGTATTCCATAATCTAGAGATGGCGCTAAGTGGAAGGAATGGAAACCGCACAAACACATATGTCCCTTGTAGGGATTTTCCTCTGATGCAAGATAATGATGTTGGATCTGGTGCTGTGACTAGTGCTAGAAAACTCATAACTATACCGGAACAACTTAATCAGGTTATGAATAATAACCTTACCCATATGGAGCATCTGGATCCACCATGTGGAAGAGCTATGCTAGATCGCTTTATGCAACAACATCCCCCATCGTTTAATGGGACTACAAACCCTTTTGTAATAGAGCAGTGGATATGTTCCCTTAAGAAGATATTTCTCGCATTGGGATATAATGAAAGAGAGAAGGTTGTCATGGTAGTATATCATCTATTGGAATATGAAAATCAATGGTGGTCATTTATCCAAAACACAAAGGAGGAAGAAGAAATAGAAGAGATGGAATGGGGGTATTTTAAGGAAATCTTCTTAGAAAAATATTTCCCTCATGAAAAAAGAGCAGATATGGAGAGAAAATTCCTGAATATGAGGAAAAATAAGGATTAAAATGTTTCCAAGTATGAAGAAAACTATACAAGGATGGAAAGGCATGTTGTGGACTACATACGAAATCCAAGGAGAAAAATCGATCGATTCTTTGATGGCCTAAAGCCATTCCTCTGGCGGGCACTGGTCTCCCAAACTTTTTCATCATATGAGGACATAGTTTTATGTGCTATCAAGACTGAAAAAGAATTCTCTATGTCTTATGACTTTAAGGGAAAAAAAGAAAAAGAGAGGGCTGTTGAAAACCCTGGGAATGGAAATAAGGAAACAGGGATGAAGGGAAGAGTTGAATTTCCACCATGTGACAATTGTGGAAGGAAACACCCCAGTGCATGCTTAAAAGGAAAGGGAGTATGCTACAAATGTGGTCAGAAAGGTCATCATGCTGGTGATTGCAAAGGAAAGAAGGAAGCCAATGATGTTCAATGCTATAATTGTCAGGAGATGGGGCACTATGCTAATGATTGTCCAAAACTTCAAGGAAATATGCAATATAAGAGGCCAAGGGAGTAAGGAAAACCATATGAGATCACAACTGCAGATGTTAATGTTCTGCATGGCGTGGTGGTTGGTAATTTGATTGTTTCATCAAACTTAAACAATGATTTATTTGATTCTAGATCATCGCATTATTTCATATCTTCCCAGTTTTCTAAGAAAATTAGATATTTCTAATTTGATTTAACGAGGGAGTAGTCAGTCAAAACTCATAAAGGAAGTATCATTACAACAATTGTTTGTGAATCAGTTCCCATTAAGGCATATAAATGTATTTTATCTACGGATCTCATTGTTATACCCATGATTTAGTTTGATATAATCCTTGGTATGGATTAGATTTCAGACCATGATCTGAAAATTTATTATAAGAAGAAAGAGGTTACAATCTTCGATGATGATAAAGAGTACCTTATATTTAGAGAAGAAATGTCACCACCTGATTCATATCTAGATTCACCCACATTAGCTCAACTAAATTCAATTATTGAGGAGGAACAGAATGAAATAAATATGGGTGAGGAAAATAATGGTCAAATAGACGATGTACCTGTTGTGCAAGAGTATATTGATGTCTTTATAGAGGATTTACCTGGACATCCTCTAGAGTGGAAAATTGAGTTTTCCATTGACTTAATTCCTGGTTCAAGACCCATATCAAAGAACCATTATAGAATGGCCACTGTGGAGTTAGTGGAACTAAAGAAGAAACTAGAATAATTGAGTGATAAAGGATTTATTTGACCTAGTGTTTCTCCATGGGGATCCCCTGTCCTCTTTGTTAAGAAGAAAGATAGATCCGTGAGGCTGTGCATTGATTACAGGGAAATCAATGCTATTACAATAAAGAATAAGTATCCTCTGCCAAGAGTTGATGATTTATTCAATCAAATTCATGGAGCCCAATATTTTTCAAATATTTTCCTTCAATCTGGATATCATCAGTTACTTTTGAGGACGGAAGACACTCCAAAGACCCCATTCCGAACCAGGTATGGGCATTATGAGTTTACAGTAATGCCTTTTGGACTAACTAATTCACCATCTATTTTTATGGATATGATGAATAGAGTGTTCAAAGAATATCTTGACTACTTTGTGGTGGTGTTTATTGATGATATCCTGGTGTACTCTAGAAGCTATGAAGAACATGAAAATCACTTGCGCACTATTATGAAGACTCTGAGAAGAAATTAATTATATGGGAAGTTCCGCAAGTGTGATTTCTAGCTCCAATCTGTTTCCTTTCTGGGCCACATTGTCTCTAAGGATGGAATATCTATAGATCCTGCAATGAAAAAGGCTGTGCAAGAATGGCCTACTCCAACTAATGTAACTGAGGTATGCAGTTTTATTGGTTTAACAGGTTATTATCGGCATTTCATTCAGAACTTTGACCATTTAGCCAACCCAATGACCACACTCACACGAAAATGGGTTAAGTTCGTATGGATCAAGGACTATGAAGAGTGTTTTTAATAATTGAAGAGGAGGTTAGTGAATTCTCTGATCCTAACCCTACCATTGGGTAATGATGGGTTTGTTATCTATTGTGATGCGTCAAATAAAGGACTTGGTTGTGTCCTTATGCAGAATGATAGAGTGATTGCCTATGCATATAGGCAACTACAAATTCATGAAAAAAACTATCCAACCCATGATCTTGAGTTAGCAGCGGTAATATTTTCTCTGAATATTTGGAAACATTAACTCTATGGAAAAAATGTGAGATATATAAAGATCATAAGAGTTTGAAGTATATATTCTCATAGAAAGAACTCAACATTAGAAAAAGGAGGTGCATTGAGCTACTCAAAGATTACGATTGCACAATACACTACCACCCTGGGAAATAAAATAAGGTAGCAGATGCATTGAGTATAAAGGACCATGGAATTATAAACAAGATGAGAGTTGAAAGGGATCCTATGTTCATGGATCTAGTAAGGATGGATATGGTAATTATTAAGGAAGGTAGCACATCACTACGTTTTCAAATGGTTTCCCAACCTTCTTTACTAGAGAGGATAAAAAATTCTCAGGCTGATGATGAGGAGTTTCATAAGAAAATTAAAGCAATAAATGATGTAAAGGTGACTGAATTCTCATATGAAGATGTCATTTTGAAATTCGGGAAGAGGCTTTGTGTTTCTGCTATTCCTGAGCTAAAGAGAGAACTGTTGGATGATGCTCATAGCTATAATTTTCTATATATCCTGGTATCACAAAGATGTATCGAGATCTCCGAGAAAACTTTTGGTGGGACAATATGAAAAGGGAGATTGCTGAATATACTTAAAAGTGCTTGGTATTTCATGATGTGAAGGTTGGGAGGAAAAAGTCTAAGGGGATGATTCAACCACTACCCATACCATCATGGAAGTGGGAGAACATTACCATGGACTTTGTCACTGGACTCCCAAGGACATCTAGAGGAAACAATTATATATGGGTCATTGTGGATCATCTTACAAAGATAGCTCACTTAATAATGATTAGAGAGGACTTCTTATTGGATCAACTTGCACGGATTTACATAAAAGAAGTGGTAAGGCTGCATGGAGTACTAATCTCTATTGTATCTGACCGTGATCCTAGATTCACCTCGATGTTCTGGAAAAGTATCCAAAATGCTTTAAGCACTGAACTAAACTTTAGTACAGCCTATCATCATCAAACTGATGGCCAATCCGAGGGGACTATTCAGACACTGGAAGACATGTTGAAGGTATGTTCTATGGAATTAAAAGGAGGATGGGACCAACATCTTCCACTGGTTGAATTCTCCTACAAAAATAGTTTCCACTCGAGTATCCGTATGGCACCATATGAATCCCTTTATGGAAAAAAGTGCAGAACACTAGCGTGTTGAGATGAAGTCGGTGAGAGAAAGCTACTAGGACCTGAATTGGTTGATGAAATGGACGAGAAGGTGAAAACTATTTAGCAGCATATCAAGGCCGCCTAATGTCGACAGAAGAGTTATCCAGATAAGCGTCGAAGAGACCTAGAGTTCAAAGTAGGAGACCTGGTATTTCTACGCATATCTCCATAGAAGAAGGTCATGTGCTTTGGGAAGAAAGGAAAGCTAAGTCCTAGGTATATCGTCACCTTCGAGATCCTTGATTGAGTCGGAGCTGTGGCATATCTACTGGAACTTCCACCAACCTTGTCAAAGGTACATGATGTCTTTCATGTATCCCTATTAAGGAAGTACATACCAGACCCTTCACATGTACTCTCTTCAGAGGTGGTACAGTTGGAGGATGATCTTTCCTATGAGGAGAAGCCGGTGAAATCTTGGATCGTAGAGACAAAGTTCTATGAAACAAGACTACTCATCTGGTCAAGGTACTATGGAGAAACCATAAGTACGAAGAGGCTTCTTGGGAACTGGAGGAATCAATGAAGGATAAGTACCCCCCACCTATTCTTGTCCTAGATTGTAAATGAAATTTCGAGGGAGAAATTTTAGTAAGGATGGGAGAATGTAACAACCCAATATTTTTTTTAAAGAAAATTCCTTTCTTAAAAATATGTCATAATCACATTAACTACTAAGTGCTATGTGACCCTTAAAAAATAAGTTTGTCACTTTTGTGATGTGAATTTCGAAAATCCGACATACATAGTCGCGATTAGTAAGTTATTTAGAGTGCAATAAGAAAAACTTAATTTTTGGTGAATAGTTACCTACCCTTAGGAATAGTAACATACCCTTATGAATAGTGATATGTCCTAACGAATAGTAACCTTATATATGATAATATATAAATAATATTCAAGTTGAAATTACGATATACCTATATTTTAGAATAAGTTAATAAATGTTTAAAAACTGGTTTTTGATAATAAATTAGGATTTTAATTAAATATTAAAATAATAATATTTAAAAAATTATTTTTGAAAAATGGACTTCATATTTGGATTCTACACGTCGAAAAATGGTTAGGGTGAATTTTTTATATTTTTCTGAAATACTTGATTTTTTGATGAATAGTAAAATACGGTAATTTACCGTATATAGACATTATAAGCTAAATAGACTATTCCTAGCATCGTGGATGATGTCACTACCCTTAATCAGAATTCACATGATAAAATTATTATTCTTGGACATGGAATACTTACTATTACTTGTCTGGTTAAGAAATAATAAATTAATAAATTTTATATTAGGAAATCCCCTCTCTCACTCACTACAAAAAACCCCTCTCACTCTCCCTTCCATTCAATCCTCTGAAGCCTTGTTCCTTATCCAAATTCTGTCCAAAAATAACTTCCCAACCTCCTCTCCCACGTCCATCAAGATATTTTCTCATAAAAATACTAAAATCTCTCCCTTAAGGAGGCCCTCAAGGAAATTTGGTTCAAGAGGTAAACTCCTCTTTGCAATTCTTTGTCTTTCTTTTCATGTTCATTTGTTTTATTACATATCCTTATCAAAATTTTGTGATGACTCCAGTAACTCATATGTACTGGAATTTTTTCTTGATAGTGGAATAATTTATCATCATCTATCCATTTTACCTTCTATTATACTAGTAGCAAGAACACCATCTGAGACATGTCAATTTTCCACTTTCAAGGACGATGTATATTCGTTTTCCATTATCATTCTCAATTCTGGTCATGAAACCATTCTTGTTATGGTTTAACTAGATTAGTATACATCATATAACCTATTTAAGACTCTTTAATCTCTTTTTACAAATGGTGTTAAGTTGTAAAGAAAAAATGAGTTCATTGTAATCAAAACCCACAAATCAACCGAAACAATTATCATTGAAGTTCTATATAATAATTCATCCTATTTATATGTAACCAAGTTATATAAATGAAAAATAACAACTATTTATGTTAATAAATAATATATAATTTCAACTCTGGAGATTTACATCCATTCCACTTCATTACATAAAAACAAGTGAACCGAATATGAAAATAAAAGAAACGAACACCCTGGAATGACGAAATTAAATACAATAACTAATCAATGTAGAAATAAATAAACTAACCAGAATTATGATAAAATAAATACATGTATAATAGGTTCTTAAATAATTCATTAAGAAGTATAATTTCATATTCAAGGAGCTTAATTACAAGAGCAGAACACGTTCGGAGTTAAGGTAAGGGTTCTTCAGCCGAACTTCCATTTTCATTTGGGATACATTCATTGTCTAATTACCTCAATGAAATTCTTATTTATTGTTAGGTACTCATATATTCTGTGTGAGTATCATATATATTTTTACACACCATAAACCTTCCTTATTTTGTGGATAGTTACACTTTTTAAAGGGAATATTCAAAATTGTTTCCAAAATACAAGCCCGATTCAAGGGAAGTTCTCAAATTATTATCTATTTTCAAGGGAACTATATAATCTATTTTTGGAAAACATTATATTTATAAAATTACTCATTTGATTATGAAAATACCATCTTACTTCACTTCTTGTTTTACACAAATATTTTCCAGAGGAACTCTTCCTTTCAAAATAAAAGAGTATTTATCTCAAAAATTGCTTAATGATTTTATAAGATTATCCTCATCTGATTCAACAATCTTGTTGATTCCTATATATTGTTGAGAATAATAATTTATGATTTCATATACCATATTTTATTGAATTTTTTATGACTTACTTTGTTGTGGGTGATCTATCCTAAAACCATTCACCGTATTACTTGGAATGGTTAGAGTTTTGTGTCTAATGATTGGGGAAAGTTAGTTACATTTCATATGATAGTTTCATTATGAATGTATATGTTGTTTATGTTTATCCCAGATCATATGAGTAATTAATTGGAATTATTATGTGATGGGTGGGGCTCGATATATCCCCTCAATGCATCGGTAGGTCTCATGAGACAACTAGACGAGGAATTGGACGAGACTTTTCCCAATGTTATACGGATTTTGGCCGAGACCTTAATCATCAGACGTCCTGGCCGAGGCCTTGAAATTTTTTTTCAGAATGTCTGGAATTATGCATTCCATCATTATGAGTTTAGATATTTATATTTCATGTGGTTATTCGATAATTAGAATACCCATGATTATGTTTTATTATGGCATTATTTACTTATCTCATTTTACAGCCATAATGTGTTCAAGATTATTATTAAAAGAATGTGTTTTCAATTATGCACCATGTATTATGTTTATACTATCTTCTGCTGTGTTGATTACTCTTACTGAGCATTTGAGATCACCCCTTTCTTATGTTTAATTTTCTCAAGACATGAAGAATTTTATTAAGAATGACATACTTTAATAACCTAGGAGTTATGGGTGTTATCTAAGGAATTTCCATGTTGTATTTCTCTTCAAGTTGTAATATTGAAATTATGTATATATCTTGTTTCCATTAATACTAAACTACCCGGTCCATCGGGATTCATATTCCTTGTATGTATGCCAACATAATCAAACAAGGCACCGACTCTGGGCATTGGGGTCGGGTCTTTACAGTAACAAACCCATTTTGGGTTTCCAGTATTCAGGTTTCATTATTTAAAATGCTAGAAACAAAATATATGGTATTTTCACGTATAAATTGGAATGAAATTATACTTTATCGAATTGTGTGACTATTTTTACCAAGGTATGAGTTATTTGGTTTGACATTATTGGATAATAATATTGTGAATGTTGTGTTAGGATTCTATCTATAGAAGTCTCGTGTGTGGATTCTACTGAGAATCATAGACCTTGTGGGATGGTGGTCTTACCATATGATTCCTGGGATGGATATGTGAGAACCTAGGTTGGTGGTTTAGCATGTGAATTTCGTAGTGGTTTATGGAAAAGGAACCATGTGGTATTTTTAGGATTTATTACATTCATAAGACCCTTGATAGGGTGTTTGGTACATGATTCCATGATACTTTTCCAATAGGTATGTGGATGATGCCCCGACAGATGTGACCCTTGTGAGTTTTATCTTTGGATAAGCATGTGTACCTATAGACCATGTATTAAAAATCCTGATTTAAAGATTCTACTTTATATTTTATTTGGGGGAAACTATTAGAGGGTTTGACCTGGGATTATTTGTGCCTTGAGGTTGGAATCATGGGTAGATTAATGAGTTTGTGATCAATGCACACGAGGTGATATCGAGTTGTGGTTATAGAATGAAGTGAATGATTTAAAAGAGGAGTTACAAGGTAGATCTTGGTATGATGAGACTGAAATACATAAATCATGAGCATCATGGTCTTGGTGACATTTGACCATTGGAATCAAGAGGCAAGTTGTGTGATCGAGTTGTTATGAAGTATACACCCATTTCAGTTTGCTAAGGTTGTGGTGACAAGAACGTGGGAGGTTCACAATACCATTTGTCATGTGGTTTGGGGGGAATAAAAGTGTGATACTATTATTTTTAAATGACATTATGGGTTTGCATTATATCTATATGCAATTCCTATTTTGTGGATCATTGATAATTCCTACACAAGCTGAGTATTGTTGAGTATTGATATGATGTTTACCCGCATATTGGATCAGGTGTTTAAGGAGGATTTTGAAATGTCCCACTTTGGTATATGGGTCAACGGATATGGATTAGTTGAAGTGGAACAGTTAATACAGGTGTGTTATTAGGTAATATGTATGGCGGGGAGTGATCCATTGGCCATTTTGGGGCATGAACCTTGTTATGGGTTGGGAGCATGAAATAATTAATGATGTAGTGGGGATCTACCATTAATGGGGTTTTCCATTGAAGAAAAAAGTTTAGTGATGGATGTTTCATGGGTTAAGGTGACCAAGAGTATGGTTTGGTAGTGAAATAATAAGGACACCCCTATGGTGGGGAGTGTGATATTGGTTGTGAGTGACATGAACCTTGTGCTAAAGGGTTGTGGGTGTATGAAATCAGTCATTGCATGATCATTTTCGAATTCTATTTTTTGGTTATTAAAGGGACTAAAGTAAATCTATATTTCTCAAGGAATTCTTGGTACATGTTCATGGATGGTATCGGGTAGAGTATGAGCATATGTATCAGACTCCGGATGGATTGTCATGATCTAGATGTGTTAGATCAGAGGTCTGTTAGTGTATGAGGTAGCGAATGATTGAGGTTTTTTTATGGTTAAGGACTCAACCAAGAAATTACACAAGATTTTAGGAAATAAATTTGGAGGTAATGTTTGGATGATCACATGATGACTCTAGGTATGAGAGAATTGTGATATGGGGTTTGGTGATGTTTTGGTGGATATAGATGATCATTTTTGGGATATGTCATACAGAGGAGTAAAGATAAGTTGTTTTACATTAAATTAGATACAGTAGGCTGGAAAACAGGTCAAGAATTCTATTTTTGATGTGGTGGGTATGTTTGGGTTTTTTTAGGTATTTTTTTTGGAAAATTCAGCATTTTGGTGGGGTACTTGGACAATGGGGATTTATCTATTATGGATTGGATTTTTTGGAAATGGAAATGGGTATCAATGTTAGACTAGTGTTTTCTTATATGTTTGTGTAATGTGAGTTGGGAACTATGTAGGGAATGGTGTGACAAAAATGTATATATTTTCAATAGAAAATTTCTATAGATGATGAAAGAGAGAATTAAAAAATTTTGTTATTGGAAAAAGATTATGGTGGGGAGAACCATAGGCCTAATGATGGTTTGGTCAGTGAAACATTCATTCCTCAAGATGGATAAGATCAGGTAATAACAATATTTATGTTTTTGTGATGAATTAGAGTGATTAATTATTTTTCATTAAGTTAAGAACCATAATTTTTAGGTTATAATTTAAAATAATGTTTGGAATTTTGAACTAGGACTCAATTGGTTGATGATGAATTAGAAACCGATATATATTGGGATATATAGTTAGGTGATAGATTGTACTTCTTGATGATAATAAGTGTTATGGTAGGAACTTTTTCATGTATCGTGATCGTATAGGCATTTGGAACTCCAAATAATTTTAAAAATTTCATTTTATGGATGGGACAAATTGTGAATTGGATCCCAGAACGGAATTTTAATGTTTTTAATGTATTAAAGTGGTTTTTTGGATTGGGTTTGAGTCCTAGGAGGTTATCAAGGTGTTTGGGAATGTATAGGGAGTGTGGGGATGAATTTCAGAGAATGTTGGAGAACTTATTACTGGGTGCATGGTTGGTCATGAATAGTTTAGAGTGAACCATGTGAGTACCCTAATGGAGGGGGAGTTTTTTTTCAAATTATATATGGAATGGTTTCTTGAGTTAGTTGGTGCATAGTTTAGAGTAAACCAAGTGGATCTTAGAGTAAACAATGTAGATCAGTTTGTAATTGGGGTATGGAATATAGTTTTCACATGGTTGTAGATAAATAGTGAGAAGTATTATAGAGGGGATATATAGTCAATCCACATGGTTGGAACACTATAGAAATTCATTCAACAAAACCATGTGAGGTGAATATATTGAGATAGGTCTATTCACAGGTTTAATTCCATGTTTATCCAATCATTCAACCTACCAAAATGGGAGACTTATAATTTATTTTCTCTCAAATTTTAAGAGCTGGAATACCTCATTCCCATTACATTACATATACATAGAACAGATTCCCTTCCCCCGATTTCACCTCTTTCTCTCTTGTTTTGGGAGGGGTTCTTGATGAATCTTTGGGTGATTATAGGTATATCTTTCCATTAATTAATCTATGGATGTTCCTTTATTCATTGTTAATTTTTTGTTGTCTAGCTTGGTTTTTTGATTTCTGATTCTACCGAAGCATGGGGTAACTAGATGAAATCAGTGAGGATTTCATTATACTTGTGATGAGATAATCCCAATATTCTAACTACACCTAGTTTCTTAGTGATTCAACAAGCTATGCCTTCATTTTGGTTTTATTTGGTTTTTATTCAAATTTTAATTAGTTTGACTATGGTTTTTGGGAAAAGTCTTGGGATTTAGATCATCTTGGGTTTAGGGGTGTGTTAGGGGTGTCTAACACCCTATGGATTGAGGCTTAAATTAAATACTAAGGCATAATAAGTTATTCAACATTATGATGAGTTTAATTTTTATTAATTAATTAATTATAAAAGGTAGAATTAATTAATTAATTATGTTTGGATTGAGTTAGGTGCTCTGGTTATTGAGATGAGCTCGGTTGAGCATAGATTTGGTTGGGTGGGTTGGGTGGGCCTTGGATGTTACTTCAAACCCTTATAAATAAATATATAAATCTTTTAAAATGAATTGGTGGTCTTTTGTACTAGCCCTATGATTATTATTATTTGAATATATAGCATGTGATGTGCGATTCACCATTGTAGGTAGTTTCCTCATGTAAAAAAAATATTTAATTGAAATAAATTTTGAAACTAGAGTGATTAATTTATGGGATTCCCTAAGGTAATTGAATAAGTTACTAGGCCATGTTTTTAATTTTTTTCTAGCATGATGCCTCAACTGTTGATGGTTGAGGCCTTGACCTGTGACATTTAGAGAAAATGAGAGGTATCCTTTAGAATAATTAAATAAGAATGGACAAGTGATCCTTAAGTAGAAGCATGTGTAAAACATCCTAAGGATGTGTACTATGACTTGCGATAGATGGATCAAGTAGGCCATGCGTTAACCCTTAATACATGATTTTATTAAGTGGATAGACCATAGGATATGGTGGAAGGGTTGGTAATGTATAATAACCCCAGGTGAATCTTGAGACTATGTAATGATCAATGATCCATATTTATTGATAATTTCTAATATATCTTACCTCTAGGAGGTTGTGTGACTGTGTGTGATCATGGTGTTTTTGAGGATAATGATTTACTCTGAGAGATAAATGACGTTCTAAGAAAAGGATGAGATCATGGAACCCAAATGGTGTGCCCCTGATTTTTTAGAGTCCTATGGAATCCTAGTGGGTGACCTATTGGATTACTAACCCTGGTGAGAGGTTGATATTAGGATGTGGCTAATGATGATGAGTTTAGGGATTAATCTAACCCTAATTTTTTTCATGTTTGAAACTAGTATATTCCCTCAGGGTGGTATTTTTGTTATGCATGGAAACTTTTCAAGGGGTGGGGTTTTTATTTTCATACACATGTGATAGTTATGTCCAAGAAAACTTTGATAGTGGAGGTTCATGATACTTATTGGATTTGACCTTGTCTTAGAAAACTCCCATAATGGAGGTATATGATACTACTGGTGGGGATTCTATGGATTTGGAGCCTATAATGATATGTTATACTAGAATGAAAAATTATAAGATAATTCCCACAGTTTGTGATACTTACGAATCATTTAGGGCCTAGAAAACTACCACAGGGAAGGTCTATATTACTTATCTGTATACTAGGGAGACCTGGGTCTATTATATGGAGGTAATTACATTGTAACAAGCTCAAAGAAACCCCCAAACAGGTAAAATAAGGTATAATAGATTGGGGTCACAAATCTAAGGATCAACACAAGGGTGGGAATTTCTCCCATTTAGAGGTTATGATAGTTTTATTTATTTATTCTAAGCATGTCACATTCATATATCCAAAAATGTTCAGTTGGTATGGGACATTTTCGGTGGTTCCTTACCAATTTTTGTATTCACACTCTGATCGGGATTTCATTTCACATGGGTACCCAAGCAGCTCTTACATGTTTATTACAGGCACATGTTGTTAGTGTATAGTAATAACATAATATAGAAGATGACTCATATGAGGTTAAAGATTGGGATGAGGTGACGATTAGTGTAGTCATGGAGCCAATATATTTTATTTTTTTAATGATATGTATATGTGACTATTCCCGTAATTGGATAGTTGTTTTATGTTAATCATGGTTGTTCGGTCTTTTAATTCATTTCATTTTTTATTAGTCTTATTTTTGTTTACTTCCTCATATATCCATTTTTTATTACTATTGATGATGATTGGTTCATTTTATCTATGATTGTGCACTATAATATGGAGGGTATAACCTCAACACTCTGCCTTTTTATACCCTCACTACTAGTCAACAACCTCTTTCATTCGAAGAGGCATAGATAAGGTTACATGGTAGTCTAGTTCAACTACTGTTAAGAGTGATCCGGGATAGCACATTACAACCTCGTCAACTTGATCATCTTACATATCATCTTCTTCTATAACATTTTCATGGATTTTAACATAATCACTTTTTTTCCTTTTCTTTAATATGGTAACATCTCTATTCATACTAATATCATATTCCATGAAAGATATTTTCTGACCTTATAGTGATATAGTATTAATATCCCTTCCCTAATAAAATGATAATTTTATATTGAATAGTTTAGAAAGTATTCTCAAAATTCTCTTCAAAATACTAATTTATTCAATGAATTTATTGTGTTAAAACAATCTATAAAAAAAATTAGCTGGTTGAAGAATTTTTTGAGTATTGTGAACTAAATTACCCACCATGACATGGTAAAAGTCACCATACCATTTTGTGTCTTCTTATAGTTCTTGGTGGTATGTTTCAGTTTCCCTCAAGAATGATATATGATATAATTAGATAAAATATATGATACTAATTATCCTGTTTATTTCAGGTCACTAACACATCCCATGATAATGTGTTGATAGAATATTGATTCTTAAATGAGTTAACCAATTAGATCAATAAATATGGGGTAATAGAAAAGGTTTTGGCCATTTCATAACATATTTAATGTTACAACTTCCAGATTATCCTGCATTAAATGAATTTTTCATAGAAACTAATTTTATTAGACCTAATTTATTAAATAAGTGTTGATCCATTTGTAGAAAAAAGTATCTCAATTTATCTTATCTCTATTTATTTCAAAGAAATCGTACTCCACACCATTATAGATATGTTTACCTATTGAATCATTATGTGATTCGAATGGTTAAATGATATCGATGTAGGTATGAAACCATTAGTTATGTCTAATGTAACTTGATAAAACTCGCTTACAATAAAGATCAAAAGGTTTAGAAACGTGTTCCTGAGATACCCTGGACCTACATTCCCAAATTTAGTTCTAGAAATACATAGTTTAAACATATGATTTGATACCAATCAAGGTTAATTGAGCTCAATACACATATGTTTTACATGATATCTATAACTTAAATTCTTTTTCTCATAAATTCACACAATCACCTAACCTAATGGTTTTGTGTATTTGGAGATTAGCTAAATTATCTTACTATTTTGCAATAATTCTTCAACATTTTACACAAATATTCTTCTCATGTGATACCTTCCTTGATATATCATACAAAATAATCCTCTCCATTACTTAGGGAATATAAACATAAGAAAAGGGTGAGATCATATGCACAATTAGGTTAAACCAAAGATAAACCATGAAGGATCATAAGTGAGTATAAATGAGTATAAAACATAATCAATGTACATGAACATAACATTAGAAAATCATATCCAATAAAAACGGATCATAAAGTATAAATCATGAAATGAATAATTTTTCATAAAAATTGACTAATATTAGTCAATAATTGGTGAAGATATCACAAGAATTCTTTAAAAAATAAGGATATGGCATTAATATGAGAAAAAAACAAGCATCAAGGGTAATAAATGATGCATTCACCACAAAATGGACTTGAATAATCAACTAAACATAATATAGTAGGCTTGAGGTAACCAACCATGTACCATTTCTAGGCTTGGTATAACCACCTGTGTACTACAACATTGTATCATGATATATAAATCTTTACCCAATTCATTAGAGGAATATATAATTAAAGGAAAACCAATAACATAATTAAAATCATACATATTTTTTCCATATGAACATTAAAAAATTAATAATTCCATCAATTCTTAATTAACCCATGATAAATAAATGGGTTCCATGAAAGATTACACAAAATACGATTACAACCAATCCAAAAAAATAATATGGATGATGTTGTAGAATATCCCAAAAAATTTATAAGAAACATTAAATTATGAAATCTTTGGTAAAAAAAAATTCATAATATTATTATAATATCACTTTGAAATATAAAAACAAATACATTTTATGTTTTTAATAACTTTTCTTTCAAAATAAAATATTTACATAACAATGATAAAAGAAATTACGTTTTAAAAAAATAAAAAATTTAGAGATATATTCTTAAAGAAAAAATGAATAATACAACAATAAAAAGTGTTCATGTGGAAAATGTTAAAAAATATGATTCTTTTCACACTTTTATAATGAGATTTATTGTCAATAGAAAATGGAATGAGTAGAAAATGTTGAAAACATTCATTTAAAACAATTATAAATAAGTTAAAATATAATAGAACATGAAATTAAAAAATAATTTATATATAAACAAAGAACTCATGAAACAATATTAACAATATGGGCAGAGAGGAGAAACATTTTTGAAAAAAAGAAGCAGTAGTGTCAATTCCACTTACAAGTATCCTTTCAATTGACTTGTAACCCAAAAGGAATTGAAATAGTAGAAAGACCTATAAAACCCTAGAATAATAATATTATAATAAAATATATGGGGTTTTAGAGATAAATAACAAAAAATTTACCCAAATAGTAATTTAAACATGAAAAATATCGATTTTAAAGTGAGTTTGGAAAATAAACCCTCATGAAATTGGTACCTTTTAAATCAAAATACCTTGAATGAAAGAATTTATAATAAAAATTTAAGTAAAATGAATAAAAATATAATTATTATATAATATTTTAAAGAGGTGTAATATTCAATATATATAATAAAATATATTCTTGATATGAAACATGTCTTGCATAAGGAAATTTGAGATGAAAAACCCTTAACTCAAACATTCGCTTGGTCAGATGCATGCTTACTCCATGAATAATAAATTGAGGGTTTCTATTCATGTTACTAAGAAACTTATTCATAGTTATGTTACTCAATGACATTCATTTATAACTCCTTGTTTACCAATATATTAATTATTTATATTTAAAATTAATATCCAGGTGTCAGCTCCATTTTTAGCTTCACACTTTGGTTTTGTAGTTCTGGTTCTTACTTATTGATCATGGGTTAATCACCTATATAATTCTAATTAAGGTCTATGTATATGTTTTTTATATTTTTAATTTTACCCATTGTCATTTCACTGAATTCATAGTGATTATTTTCATATAATTCCAAAAAATAATTCTTTTTATAAATTTCAATTCAATAAAAAAACTGATTTTATTAATAAATATAATAATATAATTCTATTATATAATTATTAAAACATATAAAATTTATAATTATTGCCACATATTACCATTACATAAGTTATATTAGTAATTAATTCTATAAATGGTATACCATCATCCATGTAGGTGATAAGAGTGACTAAAACAAGTACATATTTTATCAAATGAATGAGTATGATCATGTTATTGTATAGTAATTGTATCAATTTTATATAAGGTTAATGGTTTTAATTTTTTTATTAAATAAATAAATTATATATGTTAATATTTATATGAATAATATAATGAATAATGATTATGGAGAAGATAACACTTGCATTAAATACTTGAATATCCTCTTAGAGATCCTCTTAGAAACGAGGGATTTGGGACTTCTTATTGGGACCAGAGGTTCCCAAACGCGAGTGAGGTTTGTAAGGGAAATTATTTAGGTGGGTGTTAAAAATAAATTAGTAATAATTTTTTAATTTTAGGTGGTAGTAGTAGGGTTCCTTTAGTATATGATAAGTGGTGACATACTTGTAAATACCCATTTGTTAATATAAAACGAAAATAATATTCAAGGAAAGTGGATCCAAAATTAATAATTAGTGATTATAAGATAATTTTATATAAATAAAACCCTCACCCCTAAATTTCTTAATTATAATTTTTGATATTATATAGCCTTATCACTTAATTTTACCTCATTACCGTAGTTTATCCTTTACTGTGGTGACTAAGTTTTACCTTGCTAACTTTTTTAAGACTAAAAATAAAATTTTACATATTACATAATTTGCATATAATGATTCCAAATATGAAATCAATTTTATTGTATTCAATTTCATAAAATAATAAAAATTAATTCTAAAATAATAAATGTGTAATGAATCAAAACAATTTTTAGGAAAACATATTTTCAATCCCAAAAATAGATTTCCTTTTATTACTTACCAAATAATAAATATTAGAAAAATGTTTTTTTAATTTTATTTATAAAAAATTGATTTCATTAAAATAGTTCATCAATATCTATCAATTGAATTACTATTACAAAAATAACAAAAATAATTAAAAATAATTCTTTAAAAATTATCCTCTTTTAACATCAATTGAATTTAATAACATCATATTATTTATCTTATAACCACTCAAATTTATCAATGCATCATTATTATAATATTATTTTAACGCCTCAATGTTTTTAAAAAATTAAAAATGTCAAATAAAAAATATTTATTTTTATAATAAAACAATTTAATTAAGTATTATCTTTTTTATATCTTTCCAAAATTGGGAATTTAATTATATTTAATTTGTTACAAACAATTACACAACATCAATGTACCCATTGAATATAATTATATCTAATGGCCATATATCAAATGGATATATATCCAATAACTATATATCCCATGACCATATATATAATTGTACTTTTACATTCATATATATAACCTTACATACATATATAAAATCATTTATCCTATTCATTTACATCATTCTCAAAATGTAAATTTCATTTAAACTATTTTTTATTCTTTCCATAGTTATAAATAGTTATATGATCTTCAATGTAAACCATGAAGATAAGGATTTTATATTTATGGTTATTTTTTTTACTTGTGGTTTTATTCCTCTTTCACTTTTTCTTAATGAAGATTCATATTTTATTATCATGATGTATTAATATTTATCTTGTATTATAATATTTTACCTCAATAAAATGTATCATGGTTCATTTTTGTTTAGTTTTTAATGTGGAATAATATATTTATAATTAAATTTATTTAATGAGAAATTCATATTAAAACATATGGGTTTTACATTCTACAAATATTAAACAAATTTAAATCTCACAATTTTAAATATCTGTCAATAATGGAAATAGTTGAGGGTATCAACAAGATAGAAAAGGCATTGAAATATTAGTGGTGTGGTAGGTAGGTGGTGTGATAGGTTGATCATTATTTTCATTATTCATATATTTTAAACATTCATGTGCATTATGACCTTCTCAAACACACTTAAATAATTTCCCAATTCCACCATCACTATTTTTATATATTTGGAATTTGGGAAGATGAATCATCTTTACTCTATGTTTTTTATCATTTGAGGTTCCATTAAACACTATTTTCTTTTTATAGTTACCAAAATCATAAGAATAATGGGACTCTCTAATTTCTATTTATACCTTGAGGTCACATTGAAATATTTATTCATAACTAACAAATCTCCTCATAGATAATGATTTTTTATAGTCATTGTTTTTATCCATGAAATAACCAATAGAATTTTTATTTAACTTAAATGATAAAACAAGAATCATACCTTATAAGGCTTGTAAATTTTATTTCATAGGTACCAAAGAATACACCTACCTTTTTCTTCAACTACAATAATTCAATCTCCATTTTAGTGCGAAGAGTTTGGGGAAAATATTTATTGAAAAAAGTACCTAATTAATATCATCCCATTATAGGGACTAAATTTCTTCCTCTTACATCATTTCCTTAATGACAACCCAGTACTCGTCTACTTGACCTTACAAATGGTAAACATCCACAGCAACCTCTTAATATATTGAGTACTGAAGAATAGAAAAGATTTTTTTATTGTATTAATACAAAACAAAAAAAATTAGTGGACCATAAGAACCAAAAAAGGGTGTATATCATTAATTAATGAAACACTCAATAGTGTGCGGATCATTATTTAGTGTGTTCAAAATCTCAATATATTTCATGTTATTATTTATAAACCAAGATAGTATTTCCATAAAGGTTTGTACTGTATCTCCCATCCAATTTGGTTTTTCATTAGGATGATCATTTCATTGTCCATCACACTAATTTTTAACTCAATTCCTCTTAGTTCTATCCATTTACTAAACCCCAAATTTTTTTCATCAGTGTCAACAATTAATTAAAGAAATAAATCATATGATATGGAAAATAAATCCTAAGATATACTAAATTATAACACCTTTATTTAAATATATGAAATTTTATATTCATACCATATCACTTTTAGTTCATAATATTTTGTTTTAGGTTCAATCCTCTTATTCTTCATAACTTAATCCAATAAAAAACATTTCTCTTATACAAACTAAGATGCCCCAGACCCATGCTCTTGAATCCAGTAAAAAAGAAAAAAAAATTAAATATATTATTTGATACCATGTGAGATAACCTAGGAATAATAAAAATATATTTTATATCATTATCCTCATAATTTAAAAATTTCATCTCATAAATTCACACAATCTCATATTCTAAATGATTAGTGTCCTCAGAGATGAGCAATATAATCTTTCTATTTTACAATATGATTTCTATAATTCACACAAATTGATTTTCATGTGATTAACTCATTTAAAATTCACACATAGTAATATTATCAATTACTTAGGAAAAAAACATAAGAAAATGGTGAGATTATATACTCAGTAAGGGTAAACATAAGAGGAAACCATCAAAGATCATATGTTATTATAAGGAGAACATGTGGTTATGAGAGCATATTAAGGTATATGAACATAACATTAGGAAATAATACAAAATAAAACATATTTAACAACTCGTAAATCATTATATAAGACATTTTTCATAAAAAATGTTTAAAATGAGTCAATAATAGGTGATCCTGATATAAGAATGGAAAATAACATAATAAAATAGAATGGAAATGAGAACAAAACCTGAATCAAGGGTATCCATTGATACATTCATCACATAATAGTATATGATAATCACATTTCCATAATATAATAGGTTTGGGATAACCAAACATATACCACCACCCTTTTGGTTTTGACTAACCACCCATGTACAACATCTTTTTGGGATTTTGATATCCACCCACACACTAAAACCTTTTGGTCTTAGGAGAAATACTCATGTACCAGAAACTTATCGCATGAGATATAAAAAATTAATCACTACATTAGAGAGATATATAATTATGGAACCACCTATCACATAATTCAAACCATAAATATGTGTTTTACATAAAGATTAAATCATTCATAATTCCATCATATCTTAATTAACCCATGAGAAATAAATGAGTTCCATGTAAAATTATACAGAAAATGATGATAATCCATCCAAAGATATAATATTGATGGTGTTATACGATAATATCCCCATTTATTTATAAAAAATGTTAAAGGATATTTAGCTATTTGTAAAACAATTCAGAAGAGTATTAGAACATTACTTTGAAAAATAAGAAGAAATACCCTTTTAGGTTTTCAATAAGTTTTATTTCAAAGATAAAAATTTAAAGACCAAATGAGGAAAGAAGTTATTTAGGAAAAAAATGAATAGAGATAAATATTCTTAAATAAAAATAAATATGATAGTAGGAAACATAATTTATACAAAATTTTTTAAAAGGAAATATTATTTTCACATATTTATAAATAGAGTCAATGTCAATAGAAATTGAATTGTGTAGAAAATGTTAAAAAGATTACTTTGATTTTTTTTAGATAAAGAAAAATATAATATAAAAATACCTTAATAAATCATTTAATTGTAGATAAGAAAATTTATAAAATAGAATAAATAATATTAACATGGAGTAGAAATATTACCAACAAAAAATAAAAGATAATGAAATTTCATCTTATAAGAATTGTTTCAATTGATTTTTAAACCAGAAGATATTTAAATGGTTCGAAGACTTATAAAACCTATAAATAACCATAGGATAATAAAATATATGGGGTTTAGAGAGAAATAATATATAATTTACCAAAATAATAATTTCAATATATACAATCTTAATTAGAAAGTGAGATCGGAAAATAAATCCTTATGGCTTTAGTAAATTTTGAATCGAAAGTCCTTGAAGTAGAGAAATGGTAATGAAACATTAAATACCATGAATAAAAATATAATCATGAATAAATATTCAAAATATGAATTATATACACTCTAAAAGTGAAAATAGGTTCTTTTTATGAAATATGAATCAAAGAAGGAAATTTGAGAAGAAAAACCCTTACCTTGGACTAACTCTTGGTCCTATGCATTTTAGATCCTTGTTTAAGAATTGTAGGTTCATTGTTAATGT